>UESW01004158.1:928227-1050884 GCA_900491605.1 Calamus simplicifolius
CATTTTTCTTAAACCCCATGCGATGAATTGTAGCCAAAGTATAATAATCTGTATGTCTTAACTCCTTCTTTGGCTCACAATCTGAACACAATCCCTTGGCTAAGAAATAATTTAGTCAAAACCATGCCATAGGGTAAGCTCGATTTCTTTTCCCGCTACAGTCTGCAATATACCAAATCATCATCCTAGGTAGATTGATGGGTTTCCCAGTACAACTGCATCCATGACAAAAATATCTCGTTCAGAAACATAGTCAAATCGGCCTGTCTTGGGAAATAGAATCCTGCTGCAAATATTGTGGAGAATCCTTAATCCAATGGTAGTTGACTAGCAAAGACTTCCTCAAATCCCAAAGTTTCGGTTCAAAGTCGAGTGAGAGCTGGAGACCTATCTTCAGGGGCAAATGTAGAAGGTCCAGACAAGGGTAACTTCAATAGTCTAGAAAATGGAGGATGTAATGTTCCCGCCTCTAACCTTGCTTACAAGCCATCATCTCCTCTAGATAAATTCTTGTAAAACTCTTTGACCAAAGCAGGATAGGTTGGACAATCCAATGAACAAATACTCAATCCCATCTCGACTACCAATGATGAATCCTTCATTCTCAAACAATTCAAAATCCACTTTCCTTCCTGTGGTTACAATCCTACTGGCTAGAGATCTACCTGGGGGAGCTGGAGCTGGAGCTGGAGGATGAAGAAGAAGAGCTCGACGGGGGACCGGACGCTTTTTCTCTTCACACCGGCCCACTCGAGCTTGCCTCGGTTTTGGGTGCCATTGATCTTGAAGGATTGTTTAATCAGGGTTTAAGGTTTGGAGGGTTTGGAAAGTTTTGGAGAGGATTTGGAGAGATTTTGGAAGAATGAAATGGGTCGACTCGTGCCCTAAATAAATTGGGACCACGTCGAGTCGACTCGCGCAAAGTGTGGAGTCGGCTCGCGAAGTCACAGAGCACGGACACGATCTCGAGTCGACTCGCTCAGAGGAGGGGTCGACTCCTGAGTTTCAGCAGAAACTCGAGTCGACTCCGAAACTCTCGAGTCGGCTCCCGACAATTTCAGAAAAAAAGATTCAGAGAATCCGAATTGTCAAGTCCAAATTTGATAAAATCTTGGAGTATGATTAAATGAAAATCTAGATTGAATTTCCTTAAGAAGATTTTAAGAATTTGAAAGAATTCTAGATATATTCCTTAAGGTTTCAAAATTTATTCAAAGGATTACAAATTCCTAGCTCTCCTCTAAGATAACAAAATCTTTCTTCATTTAAAGGTTTAGTGAATATGTCAGCTAATTGTTCTTCAGTGTTTACATAATCTAAACAAATTTCATCATTAGCTACATGTTCCCTTATAAAATGATATCTAATTTCTATGTGTTTTGTTCTTGAGTGTTGAATTGGATTTTTAGTTAAGTTGATTGCGCTAGTGTTATCACATCTTATGGGTGTTTTATCAAGTGTGATACCATAGTCTTCAAGTTGTCGCTTAATCCATAGGATTTGCGCACAGCAACTTCCAGCTGCTACATATTCAGCTTCAGTAGTTGATAATGCAACTGAATTTTGCTTTTTGCTAAACCATGTGATTAAGTTACTTCCTAAGAATTGGCATGCACCACTTGTGCTTTTCTATCTAATTTACATCCAGCATAATCAGAATCTGAATATGCAATTAGGTTTAATGTGGAGTCTCTAGAATACCATAAACCTACATTTTTAGTTCCATTTAGATATCTTAAGTATTCTTTTAACAGCTATTAAATGTGATTCTTTAGGTTCAGATTGAAATCTAGCACATAAACATACTGAAAACATAATATCTGGTCTACTTGCTGTTAAATAAAGAAGGGATCCGATTATACCTCGATAATACTTTTGGTCAACCTTTTTACCTTCTTCATCTTTGTCCAGCTTGCATGAAGGACTCATTGGAGTTCCGAGGGGTTTCATTGTTTCCATACCAAACTTTTTGAGTAGTTCTTTGTGTATTTGGTTTGGTTGATAAAGATTCCCTCTTTGCTTTGTTTGATCTGGAGTCCAAGGAAGAAGTTGAGTTCTCCCATCATGCTCATCTCGAATTCTCCCTGCATCAACTTTGCAAATTCTTGACAAAGAGAATCGTTAGTAGCACCAAAAATAATGTCATCTACGTATATTTGTACTACAAGTAAATCTTTACCTTTTCTTTTCAAAAACAAAGTTTTATCAACATTTCCTCTTGTAAAATCATTTTCTATTAAAATTTACTTAACCTATCATACCAAGCTCTAGGTGCTTGTTTCAAACCATATAAAGCTTTGTGCAATTTAAAAACGTGATTTGAAACTCGTGATCTTCAAAACCTGGTGGTTGTTCTACATAAACTTCATTATAAATCCATTTAAAAATGCGCTTTTTACATCCATTTGAAATAAGTTAATGTTCATATGACATGCAAATGCAAGTAATAGCCTAATGGCTTCTAATCTAGCTACAGGTGCAAAGGTTTCATCAAAATCAATACCTTCCTCTTGATTATATCCTTTAGCAACCAATCTAGCTTTGTTTCTAATTACAATGCCATTTTCATCTAGTTTATTTCTAAAAACCATTTTGATCCTATTACTGAATGATTTTTAGGTCTTTCAACTAAGGTCCAAACATTATTTCTTGTAAATTGATTTAGTTCTTCTTGCATAGCTAACATCCAATTATTATCTTTTTCAGCTTCTTCTATAGTTTTAGGTTCAATTTGTGATACAAATGCAAGATGATTACTAATATTTCTCATGTATGATCTAGTCCTTATTCCTTGAGATGGATCGCCTATAATCAATTCCTTAGGATGACTATGCATATCTCCAGTCTCTTGGAAGATCTACATCATTATGATCAATTGACATCATCGTCCTTATGTGAATCATCATCTTTAGCTTCTTGTTCATGATCAGAAGATACTTCAATATTAAGTTTTTCAAGATCTTTTTCAATTATGTTTGTATCTTCCTCATCATCAATCTTTTCAGATCCAGTTGCTAAAGATTCATCAAAACTACATGAATGGATTCTTCAACTACTAAGGTTTCTTGTTAAAGATTCTATATGCCTTACTAGTTGTTGAATAACCTAGAAAAATTCCTTCATCAGATTTAGCATCAAATTTCCTAAGTTGTTTTTACCATTATTATGAATGAAACATTTACATCCAAATGCATGAAAGTATTTTATATTTGGTTTTCTTTCATTCCATAATTCATAAGGTGTTTTCTTTAATATTGGTCTTATTAAAGCTCTGTTTAAGATGTAACATGCTGTGTTAATTGCTTCCGCCCAAAAATACTTTGGTAAGTTGCTTTCACATAGCATGGTACGGGCCATGTCTTCTAGAGTCCTATTTTTCTTTCAACTACACCATTTTGTTGTGGAGTCCTAGGGGCTGAAAAATTATGATTAATTCCATTTTCAGTGCAGAAATTTTCAAATAGGTGATTTTCAAATTCTGTTCCATGATCACTTCTTAGAGATACTATAGTAGTGTTTTTCTCATTTGTGACTTTCTTGAAGAATTTCAGGAAAATTGAGAAAGTCTCATCTTTGTGAGCTAAAAACATTACCCAAGTATATCTAGAATAATCATCTACAATCACTAGACCATATTTCTTTCCTCCTAGACTTGTGGTTCTAGTTGGTCCGAAAAGATCCATGTGAAGTAGCTCTAGTGCCCTAGAAGTTGAAACAATGTTTTTAGATTTAAAAGAACTTCTAGTTTGTTTTCCAAATTGACATGCATCACATATTTATTATTTTCAAAATCTAATTTAGGTAATCCTTTAACTAAATCCATTTTAATTAGTTTTGAAATAAGGTGTGTGCTTGCATGACCTAATCTACGATGCCACAACCAACTAATTTCATTTATGTTAGCATTGTCAGCAATTAAGCAATGATCACTCAAGATAATTTTTCTAAGTCAACTAAGTAAACATTGCCATGTCTATAACCAGTAAATACAATGCTATCATCAATAGAATTAGTTACAGTGCATATAGAAGATTTAAATGAAACATTAAAATTTTTATCACATAATTGACTTATGCTAATTAGATTATGCTTCAAACCATTAACATAAAGTACATTATCAATAACTATAGATGGAGTTATGCGAACTTTACCAAGGCCCATAATTTGACCTTTACCGTTGTCGCCAAACGTCACAACTCCTACGCTTTATCAAATTCTTTGAGGGAACTATTGTGAATTCAACAATCTTTTTCTTTACCCATTTCATAAATAATTCTTTTTCTTTTATTTTTTTTTTCTTTTTCCTTGGTTCCTTTTTCTTTTATTTTTTTTATTTTTCAAAATTTTTTTTTTTAAATTTTAAATCAATAAGTTCATTAAAAGCCTCAAAATTTCATCAAATGTAAAATCATCAGAGTTTCAGAACTTACCTTGTTTCGTCGTTTGGCCATGAAGCAAATAACTTCCTTTTGTTCTTTCGGAAGAGGATTCTTCAGAGTTGCTATGCCTTTCTTCTTTTTCTTCTTTTCTCATAAAATGCTTTTACATTCATAACATGTTAAGGGTTCTTTTTCTTTTCTTTTCCTTTCCTTCTCCTTTTCTCCTTCATTTTTTTCCAAATTTTTTTTATGGAAGGGCCTTTTTTCATAAATTTCTGAAATTTTTTGGCAAGGAGAGGTTTCATCATCATCATCATTCTCACTGCTGCTCTCTTCCATTTCTGCAGTCTTGAGGGCATTTTTCTTCTTTTTGTTTCCTCCATGCTGCTTCATTGCTCATGGGTCATTAAGATCCTAGAAGCTCCTCCAAAGGTAGTGCATTGAGGTCCTTTGCTTCTTGGATGGCAGTGACTTTTGCTTCCCACGATCTTGGTAGTGACCTAAGAATTTTGCGCACAAGATCAGCATTAGTATAAATTTTACCAAGACTTTTCAAACCATTCACAATATCAGTAAATCTAGTGAACATGCATGTGATGGTTTCAGTTTGTTCCATAGTAAATAATTCATATTTATGAACCAAAATATTTATTTTGATTCTTTACTTGGTTTGTTCCTTCATGAGTAATTTCCAACCTATCCCAAATTTCTTTTGCGGAATTACAAGTTGAGATTCGGTTGAATTCATTTGAATCCAAGGAACAATATAAAATATTAATGGCTTTAGCATTTAGTTGTGCCATTCTCCTATCATTATCATTCCAATCCCTTTCGGGTTTAGGAACAATAGTGCCATCAATAAGGTGTGTGGGTGTACTAGGTCCATTAATTATAACACCCCAAAGCTCATAATCAAAGCTTGAATGAATATCCTCATTCTAGCTTTCCAATAAGAATAGTTTGAGCCATTAAAAAAGGAGGTCTATTCGTAGAATGACCTTCAGCAAAACTTGAACCAATTTGTGTTGCCATATGGATCTTTAGCCCTTGATCGTGAGATCAAATTCTAAATGAGCACTTGCTCTGATACCAATTGTTGGCCCAGATGGCAACCCAAGAGGGGGGGGTGAATTGGGTTCTTAAAAATTTAAGACTTTTTAAAATTTTAGTTGCAAGATGTGCAAGTGAACTAACTAATAAGCAAGCAAAGAGAGAATAGAGAGAGAGAAAATAGCACGGCAAACACAAGATTTTATAGTGGTTCGGTGCAACCAACACCTACGTCCACTCCCAAGATTCACTTGGGTCCACACTATAATCTCTCTAGATTACAGCCGAGTTGTTTTCCAAGCTCACAACTCAAACTTGTTGTTTTACCGGGTGCACAACGAACCCAGCTGGTTTTAACTCGGGCTTACCAGCACAAAACCCTACACGTTGTTTTTCTCACAACTAACCGCACTTGTAACGAGGTATACCAACCTCCACTAATTCAATCCACTGATTGAATCAGCAAACAAAAGAAAATAGAGTTTACAATACAAAGCTCCTTAAATGAGCAAATATAAATTAAATAAACAAGGTTAGAAAAGCCTGATTTGAAGCGATGAATGCTTGCTTTCTTCTTTTCCTCTTCTCTCTTAAATGGTTGAATCAAGCTCCAGCTCTGATTCTTCATTGAAGGTTGTTGAGAGAAGTTGAGGAAAGAGGGGTTTGAGCTTCTTCTTTCTTTTTGTAAATCCTTCGAAAATGATTTTTGAAAGCTTTGGATTTCTTTTGAATCTCTCTCTTGAAGATGGACGTGGATTCAGAAATTTCTCTTTGAAAATATCTCTCTCTTTTCTCTTGATTTTTTTGATTTTTTCTATCTCATTTTTCAAACGACGATTCTCCCTTTTTATATATCTCTTAATCCAAGATTAGGTGAAAAAAATAGCCGTTATAGAGTAGTTGGATTACTTCTACACACAAAGAAAAATAGCCGTTAGAGATTAGGTGGAAAAAAGTTACCGTTGGAGTCCGTTCTGACATTTGAAAATCCATTCCTGACAGGTTGGAGTCGGCTCCAACTTTGCAGGTGTCGGCTCCAACTCGAGTTTTCAAAAATAGTAAATAAGAAGTTAGTTGAGGAGTCAGCTCCGAGAAAGTGATGTATCGGCTCGCCTCATATAGGTGTCGGCTCCCAAAACTGAGGGTGTCGACTTCGTCGATGTCCAAAAATACGCTCTCTGTTCTCAGGTTAGAGTCAGCTCCAGAAATCCTAGGTGTCGGCTCCCGAACTCCAGGTGTCAGCTCCCAAACTCAAGGTGTCGGCTCCAAAAACTAACGTAAAAAGCACTTCTCTGTATCGAGGTTAAAGTCGGCTCCAGAGTTTCAGGTGTCGACCCCAAACCGTGCCAAAAACTTAGAAATGTTCTGATACGCCCTGGGGTCGTCTCCAGACTATTGAGGTGTCGACTCTAAGTTCTGAACTTAAATAATTTCCATTAAAATTTGATTCAAAACTTATTTCCTTATTCCTTTTGACTGATTAGCCATTCTTAATGTCTGAAACACTTCTCAAATTTATCAGAAACATAATGAATATACTCATGTCTTTTGTTAATCATCAAAATCAATAATTGGGTCAACATGAGATCAGTGAAATCCATGCACATCCTCTAGCTCCCGCTAGCCTTGCGGACCATCACGACGTTGGCTAGCCAGTCGGGTAGTGGACCTCTCAGATGTGATCAGCAGCCACCAGCTTACGAACCTCCTCGTCAATGGCCTTCTGTCAGTCAGGGACGAAGCTCCTCTTCTTCTGTTGAATGGGCCGGCATCCCGGTTTGATGTTGAGCTGATGGGTAATTACCTCCTTGGGTATACCTGGCATGTCAGACGCTGACCATGCAAAGATATCGGAGTTAACGCACAGAAAAGGTAGAAGCTGCTTGCGTGCCTCCTTCAGGAGTATAGCTCCAATTTGGACTATCCTCGATGGGTCCTCTCCCAGCAGGAAGGTCAGCAGATGCTTGGCTGGCTCCCCTCTCCTCTCCAAGTCTCGGGGGTCAAGCGATTCTGGCGCTGGTGCAGACACCACTTCCTGCGGGCTGTGAGCCATATGATAGCAAAGTGGCAGCGGGTTCTGCTCCCCCCACATCTCTCCGATTCCTTCATTGGTGGGAAACCTCACGAGCAGTCTTTTGATGGAGATGATGGTATCTAAAAGGTTCAGACCGGGTCTTCCAAGGATGACATTGTAGGCCAGGGGAACCCGAACAACTAGGAAGTTCATGAAAATTGAGCTCTGACACGGTGGCATCTCGGCTATGACAGGGAGAGTGATCTCCCTCTCGACCCTTACAGAATCTTTCGTAAAACCCATCAAGGGTGTGGTGACAGGCCAAAGGGAGCTAGGAGGCAAGTTTATCCGAACGAATGCATCGTAACTCAAAACATCAACTGAGCTTCTACTGTCAACTAAAATTCTTTTTACAAGATATTTTGCGATTGTCATGGATATGAAGACACTGTCATCATTCTTATTTACCACCCCCTCTAGATCCCTTTTAAAAAAGGGAATTACAAAATCTAGTCCCTCCTCCTCCCGTGGCCTCTTGGAGGCGCTGCCTGCCCCCCAGGAGATCATGGCCACCGTCTTCTCGGTTGGAGCATTGTCGATGCTGACCTTAGGAGGTGGAGGTGCTGATGGGCTAGGTGCACTCGGGTTACCTCTCTGAACAAACTTTCCCAGGTGGCCACGCTAGATAAGGTCCTCAATCGCCTTCTTTAGCTGGCGACAGTCTTTAGTGTCATGGCTGTGGTCCTGATGGAAGTGGCAGTATAGATTTTTATTGCGGGGGATCCTTGGGTTCAATGGAGGAGGGCGCTGGAGATATGGCTCGCCCTCGATCTCCATCAGGATGTGAGATATCGGGTGAGCAGGGGAGTGAACAGACCCTCTCTAGGAGCAAGTGCTCATGGCGGTTGTTTGGTCGGCGGGGAAGCTTGGGCCTCCTAGGGCGAGCCTCAGCAGGCTTAGGACAATTTTGCTTCTTGCTGGAACTTCCGTCTGCCTCACGCCGGGAGGAGTCGGCCTCATCGGCATGGATATACTTCTGTGCCCGACTTAGCAGTTTGGTGTAGGGACCGTGCAACTTCTTATCGAGGTAGTCGACAAAACGGGAGGGGCAGAGCCCTCGCTTCAAGGCCAAAGTGGCCACAGAGTCCTCGAGGTTGTAGACCTTGAGGGAAGCTTCTTTGAATCGGGCGATGAAGTCCTGCAGGGACTCACCGCTGTTCTGCTAGACAGAGAATAGACTGTTTGCCACTCGTGGGATCTTCCGGCATGCATCAAAATGAGCCAAGAAGGCCCTCTCCAGCTATCGAAAGGAGTTAATACTGCGCGGCGGCAAGCAGGAGTACCAAGCTCGCGTAGCCTTCCTTAGGATAGCGAGGAAGCCGATGCAAAGTAGGGAGTCATTTGTCCTCTGGACCTGCATGAGGACTGTGTAGCTCTCCAGATAGTCCAGGGGATCGATGGTCCCGTCGTACGGGTCCAGTTGAGGGAGATGGAACCGGATCAAAATCGGCTCCTCCATGATGCGGCAGGACAGCGGTGGACGGCTATCGTAATCCGCCTCTGGTGGGTTGGTGATCCTGCGGCTGAGCTTCTCCAGCCGCTGGTTATATTCATCTAGCTGGCGCTCGGCCCGGCAAGCTATCCGGCCATTAAAGGACCCCTCCCTTAAGACTCAGAGAACAGAGAGGGGTGGCAACGATGCAGATGGGCCTCTCTCTCACACCGCCGTTTAGGGGAAGCACTGGCATGGCGAGAAGGGACCGGAACCTCTCAAAGGCTTCCCAACAATGATGTCGGGGCGAAGCACGGCGGTGACGGACCTCCCAGAGGGGAGACCTCCCCCAAGAAGAGTACTGGCTAGGTTGGACCAACCCCGGAACCGATGAGGATGACTTCGGCTACCGCTGTGCAACGGCCGATTGCTGCTGCAGAACCTGGACTGCCGCTACCAGTGACTGGACTTGTATGGTAAGAGCGGCAATCCGATCATCTTGCTGCTGTGGAAGTGGTGGCGATGGCGGTGCGGGGACGATGGCCTGGGGAGCAAGGGGACCGGCCTTCGACGGGTCAACTCCCTGGCGATGCCCCCTGGTGTGGCTGTGGAAACCTCCTGTGCGTGCATCAACATCATCTTCTTGAATACTTAGGGGAGGAAAATCTGTAGCTGACTGGTTCGAAGCTTTTTTCTCAACTGAGCCCCCCCTTCCTGGTGTGCCAATATGTTGCCACCAAGTCACATTCCTCCAATGCCAAAAAACGGAGATCCTTCTCCTCGAAGAGCTCATGCAAGAAAGTCTTCGGAGATCGGTTGCACCAGTGGGGACCCTCCGATGCTCAAGTAAGCGACTTGGGAGCAGGGAAGAAAAGAGCTAGCAGAAAGATAACTAGAGAGCTTGAGTTCAGATCCCTTCCTCGTGTGAGTGTGGGTTCTTATACATATTCGAAGATCCCCATTCCCGCTTTCAGAAGATGGCTGATTTCGAGGTGCCGTTGTTCGGTAGCAGCCAAGTGGCCAGGCTGACAGTGACAGGTCACAACCAACACTGAGCATGTCAGAGGTGTCTTGCCCTGCCAGCCACCTGCCAGGCGCGGCACCACAGGTGGCAGGTGGGCCTAATCATGTTAGGCATGCGCCATTATGGGTTGTGGCCACGCACAGCTGTAGACGGTTGGTGGGCCACGTGGCAGTGTCAGGCAGCTCGAGGTAGAGAGAGCCTGAGGTCCGAGGCTGAGGAGACCCGCAACCAGAGCCGAAGGGATGAAGTCCGAGGCCCGAAGGACCGTAGCTGGGCGTCGAAGGGGCAAAGTCCGAGACCGAGGGGACATGAGATCCAAGGCTGAGGGGACACCGGGTCCGAGGCCGAGGGGATATGAGGTCCGAGGCCGAGGGGACTCCAGGTTTGAGGCCGAGGGGACCACAATTCTAAGGCAGAGGGGACATGAAGTCCGAGGCCGAAGGGACATGAAGTTTGAGGCCGAGGGGGTATGAAGTCCAAGGCCGAGGGGACTCCAGGTCCAAGGCTGAGGGGACATGAAGTCTAAGGCCGAGGGGACATGAAGTCTGAGGTTGAGGGGACTTCGGTCCGAGGCCAAGGGGACTCCAGGTCCGAGGTTAAGGGGACATGAAGTTCGAGGCCGAGGGAACATGAAGTCCGAGGCCAAGGGGACATGAAGTCCGAGGCTAAGGGAACTCCTGGTCCGAGGCCGAGGGCACCTCGAAGGTCGAAGGAGCCTCGGAGGCCGAAGCCGAGAGAGACTCGGAGGCTAAGGTGGGGTTCCGTCGGTTGCTTTCTTCGTCATCCTTAATGCGGCTCGATCAGCTACATCACCACTCATTAGAGGGCCCATCATGAGTTTTGAGTAACATATGATGATAATGTAGATCCTATAGAATCTCTAACACATTTAATTTATAAGGAAAGAGATAGAAAGGACAAAATAAAAGATTTGGTCAACAATCATAGGTGAGCTATAAAATAATGTATATTCTAGTTAACTATAATAATCATAATGTTTTCAATAAGCATCTTTTGTAGCATAGACTTTTAATGAGCATCTCTTGTAAAAAAAATTAAAAAAAAGTACAAGAGCCAATTTATGAGTATTGTTGAGAATCATTGTGGACCCCATTGCTACTAGGATTATCTTATTTTTATTTTATTTTATTTATTTAAATGTTTTAACTAGAGTAAGAGTTTATTTATATTAATAATCTTAGATAATAAAAATTTATCTTCTTCGAGTTGGTGAATCTTAAGCCAAGTTTAAAAGAAAAGTCAAATTAAAGTAAAATAGATGCCAAAGCATGAGTATGGTTTTGAAGCAAAGGTCACATATTAGGAGTTTTATACAATGATATATATTTAGTTTGTTATATGAGGAGACAACTAAGGAAGAGTTCTTTTAGAGACTCTTAAATATTGTCCAAAAATAATAGAAAGATAAATTGAGTTAGCTTCTGGCAGTAAGTTCGTTGTCATTATTTTATAAATAAAGTTTTATTTTAATTATGTCTTTCAAAAAAATGTCTTTTTAATAAACTTTTTATTGCAAAAATATTTGTATATTGATCATTTATAAACATATTTTTTAATAAACTTTTTTTATTTTTATTCAGTAAAAATTCTAGCCAATTGAAAGAATCTTCTGATTAATTCATAGATTATTTTGATTCCATTAGAAATGAGGATTCGAAATATCACACATTAATTAATCAAATAAAGATTCAATAACTTAAAAAAAAAAAAGCTGATTCTTTTGGATCCTTCCTTTCTTCAAATGGAAGGATCAGGAATAGAATCATATTAATTCCCAAAATGCCTTTTCTCGTAAGCCACCAACCTTGTTTCAAAGTGATCTAATTATTTTATATACTATCAAGCATAGATATAGATGAGATTTTTCACAAATGTTTTCATACATACTTTCTTTTATTCTTTTACTTACGACACATCACTCTAAATTATTCAAACTAACTGTTAGAGCACAATTATATACTAGGTGGTAGTAGATAGTGAAAGTATGATAGTGATGAAGAGTGATGAGCGTGATGAAAGAGGTGGCGATGATGAAGACATATATGGCTGTGATATTGATCACGACGGTAAAAGGTGGTTTGATAGTGAAGGTGATAACAAATAGTAAAGTACGATAGTGCAAAATATTGAAAAACATTGATTCATTTAAAAAAATAATGAAAAATAATTTAGAATATTTTTGAGACCTAATATATATTTGATAAATTGAAAAAATATAAATTTTCAGCTTCCTACTTGGAAAAAAGATTTTTTTTGATTCTTCAAATAAAATTTTAAAAAATACTCTCAGCTTAAAATTTGATGCCCATATTATATACTTCTAAGCATTTAGATTGTCAAATGTATGTTTATAAAGTATCAATGTGTATGTCATGATATCTATCAATATGTTAACATTACAATGCACAATGTTTAAATAAATGTACAAATTTTCTTCTCAATAAGGCCACGTGGAAAGGTGACCACTTCCACATTGCCCACAACTCGGAACCAGTGAGATAGTAATAGAACATTTGCAGCCGCATTTATCAAATGTATTCAAACGTTTCAACTAGATGATGCTCCCGAGGGATACCATTATACATCAACAGTAGTGTTAACTGCATGGGCTGGTATTTTCTATGCCATATGCATATTAGGTAGGTAAAACTTATCATTGAGGGTAATTCTATCACGTTGGTTCGCTGGCTCAGACAGAAATTGGGCGATCCTGTTCTTACCAACCCCATAATATATGATTCAGTCTATGATTCACCCGACTGATTTTGTTCAGATTCAGTACATTAATTGGAAAGCTAATTCAGCGGTTGATTAGGTTGCTTCTCGGGTTGCCCTTCATTCTAATCCGTGGTATTGAGTGCCGGGATCATTGCCCGTCTGTGCTGTCATAAATTTTATATTCTGATATATTGGGCTTAATTCAATCTAGATTGGTATGATCGTCTGTTTGTATAAAAAAAATAATAAATAAAAATAACAACGATTTCACGCTCGATACGAACCGTTACATCCAAGCAGTCGGCGTTCCCACATGAACCCTTCCGTCCCTCTCAAATGTGTGCTTTCCTAATTTTTTGAACAAAAGCTTTCTTCAGAGCTTAGAGGATCTTTATTGAGAGGACTTCTCCGTTGAATGAATTCAGAATAGAATGGATCGAAATAATGCATATATATATATATATATATATATATATATATATATATATATATATTAAAATATTTTATAAATTACATTATTTGATGATTATTATTGTTGATATAATTATCGAAAGATAAATTATTTGACTGACTGAATATCTTTTATGTAGCTCAACATTTCGCTAGTTTCAAAAGAATTTGATTCCATTCTTTATCTTTCATTTGATTTTATCAGTGTCAATGCACCAGAGTTATTTGACTGCCCAATTGTATAAAAAAAAATAAAAAAAAGAGAAAAAACAACAAAGCCTTCTCCAGAAGCCCCCCTCAAAATCGGGGCTTTTCGGTAATTCCGTACCAGCTCGCTCTGCCTCCCGCCCCTCCGCATCCCCTCCCGCGTTCTCGCTCTCAGAAAAATCGCTGCGAAACAGAGCATTAAGTAGCGAAATGCACGAAGAAAACTGAGGAGAAGAAGAAGAGAAGCTAGATTTCCGCTCCCAGAATGTCCCTTTGTATCCAGACCGTCCCCGTTCCCGTGTTCCATCAAGCCCTAGCACCGGCCTCTCCCAAAGTCTTTGTCCTCTCTAACCCCGAGAGACCACTCCATGGTGAGCTCAGCTTTCTCGGTAATTCGGTGATCTTGTTCCGGAAAGTTTTGGCGTGTTTTTTTTTTTTTTTTGAATTTTTATTCCTCGAAATCTTTTCAAGTGAATGTACGGAAAATTCTGCTGAGTTTTCTTGTTTGATCGTCGTTTCGAGATTCGTCCAGTTTGATATCACAATTGGAAGAGAGGATTGGTTTGAGGCGGAAAAAATCATTGGAGGGAAAGTCTCTTAGGTTGTAATGGGTTGGAAACCACTAATGATGCATTAGCAGTTGATTGTGTGAAGGGAAAAAAAAAAAGTGCAATCTTTAACTTTGATACCTCTCATTTTATGTCCAGAAGCATCTTGTTTTGTGATTCTAATTATCCATGAAATATAAGAAAGAAGGTAAATATTTTAGTCTTTTTTGGATGTGAGGGTTGCTATGATCTACGTTCACTGAGAGCTTAAACTTGGAGTGAAAGGAGTATTGTAGATGTGGTTGATGGTTGTTGGTTTGTTTGTGTGTGATTGCTTATTGGAATTTAATCTTCCTTTATTGTTGGTCCATAGATTAGTGATAGAGTAGCCACATGTTACCATTATGTGATGCTCTTCCCATCAAATACGAGGATGACTATATACCACAACTCTCCGTGGACAAGACTCCATGGAAGAGTTGAGCATATCTCAGGACCCGTTGAAATATTTTCATTCTTAAGTCATTAGTCTAAAGTTCTTTATTCAGAGATTGGTGATGGGAGTTTGTGCTGGTTGCTTTTTATATGAACAACAATGCCCAGTGTTTTTTCCCCTTCTTATAGTGGATAGTGATTGCATGTATCAATCTCTATGTTCTCCTACTTCATTTCACCCTTGAATGTACACTATCCATAAAAGAATCTGTACGTTTTTTAAAAAGCAAACTCATAGTTTTGATCACTCTCATTTCACCTCTGCTGTCATCTAGAAGTTTATTTTGTGAAAAAAAAAGCAGCAGCATAGCAGCAAAATAATCTGATGGTAGCATCACATGCATTTATTTAGATTCAAAAAAAAAAAAATAATGCAGATATAGTCAATAATCTTCAACAAAAGTAGCATAACATTTGGTATTTGGAAGCTAACAGATAGGGAAAATAATGTTTGAACCATCAAGTTGTAGGATAGAATTTTCACTTTTGTTATAATTTTAAGAAATGTATTTAAAGCTGACATCTGTAACTAGAAAATCAATAATTTGTGATATATGTTCTTTTAAAAAAAAAACCGAAGAGAACTTCTAGAAAATTATAGAAGAAATGCTAACTTATGTCATTGTCCAAATGCATCAATGTCCGACAAAATTATGCTGGGATGAGTAATGACAGGTGAGGTTTGTCATGGGGCAAGATTGGATGCTGAGTTTCTCTCTTTTCATTCCTAAAGCAAATTTTATCCGCTTGAAGTTCCTTCATACCAATTGAAGTGGGTTTATAAAATAAATGAACCTGAAATTTGTGAAGTAATCTGGACTTGAATTCTGTTAGCATGGAACAGGGAACTTCATGCCTTGTCATGCATGCTCTTAACATGGCAAGAGGACATACCTTGCATTTAAATTAATGAATAGAGGCCTTTAATTACTGATACAATTGACAAATGAACGGTAGAGCTTAAGTTGAAGTTTTGGCTGCATTGGAAGATGTGTTGGAATGAGGCTAGAAGCGATATGCATGTCAAGATTGTCTGTGTGGGTTGGAAAGTACCCTGGGTACCATTTCAGCACTCATTCATGGAAGCGGAACTATCACTTGATTCTTAGAAGTATCACTTGACTCTTAGCTGTCTGGTAGGTTCAAAACTTTTGCAATGATAGTTGCAGGAGTGCGATGTCAGTTGATTCCACATCAAAGCTTCACTAAAGTTTGTCCATGTAGAGTTTAGGGATCTGATTTTTTTTTTACAAAAATTAATTTAGCATAAAGTTACTTTCTAAATTCATCTTGAATGACAATGTTGGCAGACTGGATAAGTGAGAATATTGAAAATGTATCACTGTTGCCGAAGCTGCAGATTTTGATGGCTCATATGGTGCCATCAGAAGCTTCCAATGGTTCAAAATCTACCATCAGATCCCAAAAACTGCTGTTCATCAAGATAGAAAACTCATCATGTGGAACCATGTAATTGTCTGATGAATCTGATGGTGCTGTAAGCTTCCGTGGAAAGTTATGATCACTTTTACTATAGAGTTAGTGAATCTATGAATTTTCGTATGATCTTTTTAATTGTCCTTTGGCAGCATGATCTCATCTTAATATAGCACAACTTGCCTAGCAACAGTTAGTGCAACTCCAAGGCTTTTTATCTAGCGCAACCCAGAGGAGTTACTTCTTGAAGCTGGTGTGATGTCAGTGGAGGTGCAGGAAGCCCTAGTGAAGACTGGTGCTAGTTTGCTAGTTCAATTGGATTGGTTGATTGCTTGTTATCATAGTTAAGAGCCATTTTTTCTTTGCATCAAATTCTTAAAAGATAAAATTTTTAATAAAAAAGATTGATGTTAATTTTTTGCTTGATTGGACAACCCAAATACCCTTTCTATGTAGAAGAGAGTTTGTGATTCTCATTTGTGATTAGGGCTGGGTTTATTTTCTACTTTCAGGCAACCCAAATTCTTATGCTTCTGTAACTGAAGTAGCAAAACCCTTGCTTATGGTTACACTCATCTTGACCTTGAGTGACCTTGTTTCATATATAGGGGTAATGAAAAGTTAGCTGTTATGTAAAGTTAACTCATATAATCTGCTTTTAAGTCCTCCATTCTTTCCATGTAAAGCATATTCCTCCTTTCATGCCATCACAATTGCTATTGGATGATGACACCTGTATATATACTAAATGCAATATGAGAGACTGACCCCATGTTTATGCTATGGTTTTATATCCGGTTTATATAATCAGATGAAGGAATTTAATTGTATCCTAGCTAAGATTTTAAATCTTATGGAATACAGATGTTTCGGTTTTTTCGTGAAACGAGATACCTTGCATCTTGTCCTATTTTAATCCCCAATCCAAACAAGCATCCTAATACTTAGTTGGGATGCTTTTTTTTTTAAAAAAAAATATTTTGTGAAACTTTAGTATTTTATCAATTTTTAAACATATTTGAACTTCAAAAGTTATATTTTTATGATAAATTAGATCTATTTAAAATTGATACCATAATATATTATGATTGAGATAGGATGAAATTGCCAAGATTGGCTCAGCCTTAGAATCTCTGTGAGGTGATACGTCTAAGTCGTCTGTGAGGTGATACGTCTAAGTCGTTTCGACCTTCATCCCACTAGGACTTGAATTACTGGTCGAGCTATAGTTAGCTAAACTTATTATCTTTGTAAAACTGTTCATTGTAGTTAATCTCCTATCTCATGGACTCCTTTCTTGTTTTATGGACCATTTATTAATTAGAGGTTTATCAAATGACCTTTCCTCCATTTCCATCTCTCATTTCAGTTTATTTTTATTCTTCTTCTTTCCTAGTATTGAATCTTTAGAGTCATTATCATATCCATAAGAACTGTATCTGCTGCTGATGCATGAAAAAAAGGCACATGGTTCAAGATTTGATAATAAATCCACTGTCTGCAAGGAATGCTTCCTGCTTTCTAAGTAATGTCCATCCTTCATATTTGAGCATGCACATGTCATCTTATTTTCATGAACGTTGGCTCTTTTGTACATCATAATCTAATGCAGATCATTGCTTATGTTTCTATAGATGATTCAAAAGCATTTAGATATATTGCAATATAAAATCCATATTCAACTAGGATTATTGAAGGTCTGGCTCACTAGCTTCGACAGAAATATTGTGGAGCATATTTTTCTTCTGAGAGAAAAGCCAGATTTATCTGATGTTGAAGAAAAAGGCATGCTTGATTGCTGTTATACATGAGAATGCCATGTGAGTGGTTTTATTTCAATATCATTTGGAAAGATTCTAGTTTCTTACATTGTTAAACATTTCTTGAAACCTTGTAACCTGAATTTCAGTCGGTTCTATGTTCAATCAAGTGGATTTTTTGTGCAACTGGGACTATCATGGCATCTAGTTTTAGTAGCCAATTTCTTTCATTCTTGATTTGATGAGGTTACCTGTACTTCCTGATAAGTTTTTGTTGCATTCTTCCACGTTGATGATGATGCTTAGCTATTTAATATCACAATAATGGTTACATTTTACCCTTCTCTGTTATATTTAACTTGAACTTCTGGTTTTTTGATCAAGGATGATATTTTGTTAAATAAACAATTGTAGCAATCTGGGCTGTGTGGAGTCTTTTTGTTATTGAAGGATACTTAGTTTTATGATTTAATATTTTAAGAAATGTAAGAATCAAATGAGGATTCAAAATGATTGTTGCCATCTTTATTGCCTAAAACATGCATTACTTTCTGCTAGAACACCATAAATGCATGATATTTCTCCTTCATTAGTCCTGAAATATAGAGCAGAGGTACATGGTTCAATTTACTGTCAATGTGTCTGCTTATATTTACTAGGTGCTCTCCTAGAACTAAATGGATGGTTGGATGATTAAATTTGTTAGTAGAAGTGAAAAAGAAAAAATGCTTTTGGTGGGGATGGTTGGTTGCTGGAGAGGCGGGAGAATGAAGCATGGTTGTTTCTTGACTTAAGAGACTTCCAGTTCGAATTCAAGAAGGAAGCCCTTGGACCTTTTTTCTTTCTAGGCCTTAATGTAGCTTATTCGTTATCCAATATAAAAAAGGTATATTATTGACCTGGGCACCTGCACTTCATAACAGAGAATTACAGTGAACCATGTCATTATCCCCAGTTTTCTTTGTCAGATAATGTCAATGACAATCTCAAATTTATTGTTACTTTATATGTGATCTACAATTTTCCTACCCCTATCATTTGCAGCCATCTTCATGGCATCATCGTTCATGATCTATTTTTAGAAACCTCTTCGTTTGCCTTCAAAACAACTATTGCAATTTTGGCTGGCCCAGTTAAAGTTTTGGGTTGTAATGAGCTCTGAAGATGGTAGAAAATGTTAAAGGACTGCAACGTTATTGATTGCTTATGAAGCAGCAATAATAATTTGAGATTGTGATTTATAATATTTGACCAAGATGATGAGGATCAGGAACTAGCTTCCTGTGATTCTCTTTGATGAAGTGCAGGTCAGAAGTCAATAGCATGCCCTTTATTAGATATCTGATATCATCATGACTCAAAGCTTCATTAAGGCCTCTAAAATCAAAGAGGACATGGACTTTCATCTAGACTTAGGACTGGAATAGACTATATACGGCAGTATAATCTCCACAATGATCCTGTTCTTTTGTTTATATAATGCAAGGACCAGTCATGCGGCTAGATTCTAAGGCCTTCAACTAATGTTTTCTATGTCTTATTTTTGTATCTAGAGTACCTATAGAATATGGGCTTTTCTCAGTATTATGGTTACCATTAGTACCTTCTCAATTAAAACCAGAGTCAATGCTTCACTTAAGATGATCCACATACCTAGGAGATCACAACCATCAATTCTTTTCTTCATTTGCATCACATCGAAGGTATGTGATAGCAAAAGATTGGCTGTTGGGTTGGGCAAGTGACGTAGGATACCAAGGGGTTAAATGTTTTAAAGTTAATTCCAGCACGGATCTTATTAATATCCTGCAAATAATCAATCTGCAGTGTCAACAATGGAAAAGGAAGAATGATAGCAGAAATAAGAGAGAACAGTAGAAAGTGGGGAAGAAGTAAATTGAAGGCATAAGAGAGGAAGTACAAAGAAATAGGGACGGATAGAAAGAGAGATAAGACAAGCCAAATAGTACTTAAAGAAATCCTTTCTTTCATTCAAAACATATAACATGCTATGCTTTTTCATTCAACCCTACAGACCCTTTGACAAATTTATATGACTTGTTTGCCAAGCAAACTAGGATTCTTGATAGGCAAGTAACCTATCCAAAATATTTTCAAAAAATACAAAATTCGAAATAATACATAACCCTATATAGAAAAGATGCTCAAACCAACATATACCTAATATATACTCTTCTACACCAATTTCACTTAAAGTAGGGCTCTAAAATAGTTCTAAAAAACACTTAAATAAAAGTTCTGAAATTTTTATCTCTACATATTATATCCTATATATTACCATCTTAAAATGTGAAAAACTGAGTCCAACCACTTGTCTGGAATTTGAAGCCTTCAAATAATATCTTTCTTAACAATTATTATAGTATTTATTGTAGTATTTTTGATGTCTCCTCTTGTGGGCCCCACAATCCTTCAATGAGAGAGAAGATGCATGTTTGAGTCCAGAGTTATGTGGCCTGGAAGAAATCACAGCTATTCTACTTCCGAACTCATTCATGGCACTTGCAACATTCTTGTACAATCTAAACTGGAATTTAGACCTGCATAGGCATAGCATAGCCATACGCGATGTACACAAAACCAAATGTCATTGCCTCCTTATTGAACTTTGCGGACCAAACATAATGTGCTTGTTCCATTCTATACTGGGCATGTTAAAGACAACATGCAAGCTGATAAGATGGAAATGATGAGGGAGCTACACAATCTTCCCCTATAGCATGATGTGCATGCATCTCCAATAAACCATGTTAGAAAGGTGCAATAGATGCACTGTTCTAAGCAAGGTTTGTGCCATGATCAAGATAGAATATCCTCCCTAAGATTCCTTGCCTTGAAGCCGGCTTGAAATCTAACATGAGTGATATAGTTGTATTGACCAAGACATATGAACTTTGGATTTTCTTGTGCCTAGAGTTTGTGCAATTCTTGGTGTAATTTGATCATTTTGCCTAAGGCAGGTAACTGCTGTTAAAAAGCAATTACAGAATTTATGGTTTTTAGGTACTCTGTAATGTAGCAGTCATTGTATGCCATTCAAGGCTATTTATTTATCATTATGGAAGGGATATGTTGGGCTATGAATGCCTGAAATATCCATATGTTACCTTTCTAGTGGTTATGTCACCATGTTTTACATGCACAGATTTATTTTGATTCATGGAAATGGGTTATTAAGAGCATATCTGCAACTTCTAGCTTAATCTTGTCAAAGATGTAGCTGCTTTGACAGCCCTTTATGAAATTAATCCTTCAACTGTGGTTTCCTCAAAATGTTCAGCAACATTGTTGAAGAATTGGACATTATTCCCACCATGAAATTTAACGTCATCAAAAGCTGCAGATCATCTACATTAAGAGTTGAAACACTTTTAACGGTAGGTGAACATGAAATTTTAACATTAAAATTCTTGATCTGGATAAACAATGAAGGCAGGAGGTGAATCCAATCTACAACCTGTTGAGTTTTAGATGCACTTGAGAGTGGATATTCTCCTCCATATGGTATGCTAGTCATGAAATTTAGTCTATACTTATATATTCTATATGTTGGTTCTATCTGGTTTTTTTTTTGCCCTGTAATATTTCATCCATTGAGTCCATATTGTGTGATGAAGCAAAATATCAAGTGTGAGCATGAAACACCAAGGTTATTCATAACTACCGCATTTGTGTTCAAATATCATATTTCTTTTCTCTTACATTTAAATGAATTTCTTGACTTGCAGGTTGCATAGGATATCCAAATGTTGATAATTGTGCTCATGCAGTATGTATGCCTTTTCAGAAAAGGAAGACATTGCAAAGTTTTATGTTAACTCTTACCACTTTGGAGTTCTTATGGAACGTGTCACACAATATTGCTATGTATGCCCCACCAAATAATTCGCAGTCCCTTACACTTTTTTTCTCTTGGATCCCTTCAACTTTTTTTCTTTCAGAGAATCTTGTAGAATTTATTTTCCGTTTTCCTAAATCGATGTTGTTATGTGTGCTTATAATTTGTTGGATCTCTCTTGGGTCAGTTTTTTTGGATTATGAATATGAAGTAGAGAATGATATACTTCCCATATTCTAGAGGGGAGAGGTTAGGCGATCACATAGTTGTTAAACCTTTAGATATATATATTTATTTATATTTCATATTGCTATTCTTTTGATGCAGTAGCAAATAAAAATGAGTTAGGTTTTATTTCCATATAGTTGTTTGCAAGCTTCTTTGATATCCTTAAACTATATAAAAGTGGCTTGATTTCCAATTTTCAATTCCAAAAATAAGCCTAAGCTATATTTTCTAAAAAGGAATTCTAATATTGCCGGACTTTGTAGCTTTTTAATTTTATGCATATAATATTAATATAATCTAATATAAACTATATAAATGTGGCTTCATTTTCCAATTTTTCAATTCCAAAAATGAATCTCAGCTCTATTTTCTAAAAAGGAATTCTGATATTGTTGGAGTTTGAAACTTTTTAATTTTATGTATGGTAAGAGCTCCAAATTCAAGACAGTTTATTGGCTGCAACAAAATTTTAATTTTTATTCAGATAACAATAGAATATCTTTAAATAATTTCATGAAAAGATATGAGTGTAAAATTTAAAAAATTATCCTTAATCCTTGAATTCTTATCCTTAAACTATATAAAGTGGCTTGATTTCCCTATTTTTCACTTCTAAAAAATTGTTATCAAATCATAAATGAGATATAAACCTACCTTGAATTGCTTAATTTCAAGATCTTTGATTTGCTTTATCTGTCGGCAGAGCATGATTCCATCACTGCCATAGGTAAGATGGGATCTTGTCTACAACCACTTGGGCTGGATCTGTATTTCCACCCCTGAATCCCAAGCTCGAGGTGATGGAGAACCTTTGTGCAGCACCAATATAGAATGAAGTAGAGGAAGAGAATTAGACATTGAATGAGTCTTCTCAAAAACCCCTCTGGTTTATATAGGGTTAAAACAATCTACCATGCCAGCTCAAGCTATAGTGATATGCAGCACATATTTTCATGAACATCTCTTCTTTCTCTTGCATGATAAAGTTCAATAGAGAGCTTTGATGGCTCTTTCCATTTTGTATCTATGCACTATAACTTAGATTAACTAATGGCCTAATAACTTGAGCGATATTATTTTTTTTTGATATATTTGTGCAGAAAAAACCTATATATTTGAAAGTTTTTCCTGGACTTGAGTCACTCATTTGATTGGATATGCCTGATTATGAAAAGTTTATGAAACCCTTCAGATTGCCTGCTCATGCTGTGTGAAAAGCCACCAAACATCTTCTAGAATGCTTGCCTATTATTTCTAGCGCTTTCAAGAGATTTTCATCTCCTATTTCTCTTTCCAATATGGGTCAAAACTATGTCATCTTATTAGTCCTTAGTCTGAATAAATGTTTGATGGTCTCATTCATGAGAATGAAGCTTTCGCTGAACAACTAATATATAGGGTTGTTTTCTATGCAATTTTTTTATTATAATTATCTTACATGTTTGATATAAGTATAGCATCAATTTAAGTAAATATGATCCAGTTGTTGGAACTCCTCATTTACAGCATGGTTCATCACTTGATGCTCCTGGTTCAGTAAGTATATGACGAAAATGTCATGGAAGCTTTAGTTATACTGACAGTTAAGTGCTTATTTTCTTTGAAAAAATTTATGGAACCTTTCTGGGTAATAGATTTATAACTTCCATGTATGTCAAAACTATGTTTTCAAGATCAACCTAGTCACCTGGGTTGCTTCATTAATGAACAATGGTCAAAGTTGTGATTTGCATCTGAACTGACCGAAATGAATCCAAAGTAACATCATACTCTCAGTTGAATGGAATTTTGCGGCTATACATGAAAAAAAATGCCGCAATTACTAATAATTTGAATTTAGCTACAGTGTGATGTAAACCCACTTCTTAGTGCAAAGCTTTGCTTTGGTGCACTAAAGCAAACCTAACAATTAATAAGTGCTCATTATGGATTCCATATAATGGTGGCGCCTAACGTTACCTGCTACTCTGATGATTATGTGTGGAGTTGGAAGATCAACTCTATTCAGGGACATCTCATGTCACTTTATCACATACATATACATGCATATATACATTCGCATTTGTGCATGTGAATATAAAATGTTTCTACATGTGTTATTGTTACTTAAGAAAAAATTTTAAATATCACTTTCTATCCACATGGTCTGCTTGATTGATCGAAATATGATCCAATGGAGTTTGAGAACTTTGCATGACCAGACATTTGCATGGTGTCAATCCTATATGAATTGGTTTGGAATCCAAAGAAGGCATACCGGCAATTGACAGGAATTCCATAAAACCTAGAGGTTTATTTTATTTGCAGTTTTGCAGCCAAGAAGTGTCGCTAAGTTACATGTATGAATTTTGATAGTTTAATCAAAGAGGGAACTTGCTGATTTTTCTGCACTTTAACAAAAGCAACTTGCTGTCAATCTCTCAACTTTTTTTGTAATAAATGGATTTTTTGGTACAATAAATAATTTTGACAGCATGAACAGTAATTGCAAGAAAAATAACATTCTTAGTTGCAACAGTATTACATTTCCAGACATTTATATTGCCATACAAACACATGCAGATGGATATGTATGTGTTTTTGTGCTAACATTTTGTTAGTCTTTATGGCTTATATGTTTCAAAATTGGATCAGAATATACTATGTAGGACACTAGAATTTTTAATGTAAAGAAATGGTGTTCAGTTGCTTGATATTACTTCAATTTATTTTTTTCTTTTTGGCATGAGATGTAATTGTATGATAAGACAATGGGTCAAGTCAATTTTTCTTGTTAAGCCTGACTCACTAAGTCATGCTAGAACTGAGATACTAGCCATTTAACAATGCTACTATTGTTGCACAATTCTCCTTTTTATTTTTTACTGAAGGAATAGATGCATTTACATTTCTTTTGTATGGTAAATTAAAAGGTTATAATCTCAAACTCACAGAGATCAAGAACACACATGCTGCAGTCATATGCTTTCCATCATATAAACATGATGTTTTGGTTTAGTGTCTCTTTTTTCTTCATCTTTTAAAGTTTCGGGCTGCAATGGTGGATAGCTTTTTATTGGAAGTGACCACCTACCTTTCTAAGTTTGATAACATATAGATGAAGTGAGGATGGTTGTAAATGGTTATTTACATGCTGTTTCCTTCTTTGATTTGTCTTCTGAAGTTGTGGCCTTGGGTGATCTTCAGGTAAAGCAACAGACTACAAGATGTAAGGGCCGCAAAACTTTCATGAGGCATCTTGGTACCTTTATTTATTATCATCTCATCTTTTGGTGTGTTTATTCAGTAAAGAATTTTTAGTATTTTTTTTCATGGGCTAATGTTGGAACCCTATGCCTGTAAACTAGACTGAGATGTCAGAAGTTTGACCAATTTTGTCTGATGTTGTTCCACTTTACCTGAATTGAGATGTCTTCCAGTAATCTAAGCATTCATCATCTCCTTCCTAATGTGCAGATGTGCAGTTATTTGTTGGATGCTTATGCTTCTTGCATGTATATGTCTGTCGGTTCCCCCCAGCTTGGTTATGATATGGATGTTGAACTTAGAGGGCGTTTGGTAGCAGGTAATCTATCCAGATTACCGATAATTTAAAAGGGCCCGACCAGATAGCTATGTTTGGTATGTATTTAGAATGACAATCTATCTTGCAATGGTAATCTGGATTACCTCATGAAGGGGTGGTTACTTCAAGAAGGGGTGGTTATCCATATTACCAGAGATGTGATAATTTGATAAATTATTTTTTGACAAAATTGCCCTTTTTTCTTTTGATCGCTCTCTACTTGCATCCTCTTCTACCGATCTCGTTGGAACTTCCATGTCGAAGGTCTTGAGCTACACCTTCTGCGGAGTCGAACTGCGGATCTTCGCCACCCAGTGGCCCCATGGCACACCGCGAAATTTCTTTCGATCGGTAGCCTTCAGCATTCTCACTAGTCGCTTTGAATATCATTTATAAATATAATTTTTTTAAACATTATTATTTAAAAATATAATTTTTTAAAATAATATATAAAATAATATAAATTTTTAATAAATTTAATTTAAGGGTATTTTGAAAATTTGATATTATATGACTGGTAATCTGTTTGTTGTACCAAACACAGTAATCAATATTATTGTTGCATTAACTGTGCATACCAAACACAGTAATCAACATTACTGGTAATCTATCCAGTGGTAATCTGCCTTGTAGGTAATCTACATTACCATTCAGGATTGCTGGCGATGCACCAAACACAACCTAAGTGCTATGCCAGGGCATATGCTTAATCTGTGCAATATGGTGGCTAAAATCAATGTTCTTTTACATTATTTCATCCGCGTAAGCTTGATCCCATGGTCAAATCTGAACCAGCTGTCTCATCAGTATCTGGCTGTACCTTAATTTTTATTGGTTAACCTAAAGCATGGCCATGTAGACACAACTATAATGGTATGCAGAAGCAGTTAGGCATATTATGAATTTTCAGAGACTAATGTCCACCTAACCTGATTTCTTTATTATATGAAGGCACTATCTGTACAGCCTGTCCCAATGACAGCTTGATGAAGACAGTCGCTTCCTCACCTACCGCGACAAATGGATTCATGTAACGTGTATCTTCCTTTGTTGCAGAATCCTGATCACTGATTTTTTCCTTAAAATTTCTTACCTGGCTTATCATCCAAATCCTGTCCATCTTTTTCATATTTTACTTGCACAGAACAGGCCTGTTTTAAAGGGCTAAAAATTGTCTTACTGATATTTTCTGTAACTGTTCCTGCATTATGAAATGCAGATGTGGAAGTTGAAGTTTCATCCTATCATCAGAAAAGCTACTCTAATACATTTTGTTGTTGATCCTGTGGGCACTAAATTAATGTCGTAAATTAATGTCACATAACTCATTGATTTGTTTCTATGATCTTCTGGATCAGGTAATTTATACACCTGAAAATATAATGAATAATATTATTGAGGAAATTATTTCTCAGTAGGATGACCAAATTTACATCTGCTTGTAGTTTTTTGGATTTAGTAGAAGCCTTACATTTAAAAAACAGATATTATGCTCATGGCATGACATGAAAGCATGACACATTTTAATAAGAGAATCATTAGTTTTTTACTTGTCTTCTAAACAATTTGCTACATCATCAACTTATATCGTGGTTCAAGTTCTGTTTATGTTATTGGGACATAAATACCACAATAAAAATTGCGATTATGCCTCTCCTCCCAAAAAGGAAAGGGGAAAGTATGTTGGATGTGTCCTGTTGCACGTTTTTTTTTGAAATTTTTTAATTCGATCCCTAATATGATGACCCAGCATTTTAAAACACATCAACTGAAAAAGACCGAGTTAAAATTTGTTGGTTTTACAATCCGCTTGACCTTTGACCCAGATTGCATCAAATTTCATTCAAGCATTGGTTCACAACAGGACTGCAAATGAACCAACTGTTGATGCATATCTTGGGATTCACTGAACTATGGGCATGTTCAAGCTTTTCGGTGTCCTAAACGCATAAAGCTCAGGATCTTCTTTTAGCTTTTGGCTTGTTAATGAGCTGAAGTTGGACATCAGCTGGCTTACATGAACAAGTAAAAGCTCAGGCTTAGCTTCAACGTGGCCTTATTTAGGTAGCTTACAAGCTGAGCTTGAATAATTGCATCTGAGCTTGACTTGATCTTGAGATGGGCTTCAACACCTTGCTTATATGATTGAGTTATACCCAAACATCTTGAAACTACACTTGTTTCCGTTCATCCACAGCATACCAGTCAAGTGAATTCAGAAACTCAGCAACTTGGATCAACTCAGCTGGCTGTTGAGCAAGTTTGATAAAAATACTCATCTTTCTCATTTAATTTATAGCCTTTGCAATATCCTGAAGATACATAATCGGATATGATTAATATATTTATGGGTTTTAATACTACAATATAAAATTCCATCTAGGGGATATAATTTACCTTATTCATATGTGTCCCTTCTTTTTTCTCCTGCTTGTTACTCTTATGACCTTCATTTTCCATCCAAGCCTCCTTAAAATTTGTTCTGCTGAGCACCTTTTGTACCCATCATTTCTCATTACCTTGTTGGTGTCTCTCTTTTAGAGTTCTGCTTTATGTTTTATTTTCTAAATCCACTTGGGTTTTATGCAGCTTGGGCTAATACAAGGACAGCTCATGCGAGTCTTCCCTTGATAATTGTGCTTTCAGCTTTGCTACCTTCGGAAGCATCTTCTGTACTTCAGCAATTTAGTTAAAAACTTGGCCATTAAGTTTAAGCCCCAATCAGGAGTTTAGACTGACAAATTGTGCTGTGGCCTAGTTTGTGTAAATACATCAAGTCAAAATGCTAGTTGTTTTATGTAACAATTGTCAACATATGCCCTTCCTTGCATTATATAGTTCTGATACTATTATATTTCCTGGTCATTTTTTTCTTATTTTCGAAAAAAACACGGGATTGTCAATGCAATTCAATTTTACATATTTAACTTTATTTTCTAGACACACATACATCATGTAAATGAGCTAGAGTTTTTTAATACATGATGAAGTAATGTGGTTGGAAGTTTCATCAATTGAATGTCTTGGGATGTTTGGTTTTGTTGCAATATGAGATGTCTCCTTTGCTATGCTTGCCTATGTAAGCCATAAGGTGGAAACTTCTGAAAATATAATTTCCTGTAAAGGAAGTCATGCATGACGCACATGTAATGTGTGTGCATGCGTGTTTATCTCTTGTTGGCCTAGGTTTCATGATGCAGCAAGTGATCATCTTTTCTCTTCTCCATTCTATGGTATCTCACACAAATGCCCTTATTTTCACCAGCCTGATGCGTGCTGGTTCTGGAGCCCTTAGACCAATATTGAAACAACCATCAAACTTAAACTTGTTTGTCTATCGTCTCTGTTTTGGCAAGCCATATTATCATGCTATATACATTCCTGTGGTGCCTTTAATATGGCACTGCGCTTGTCTTCAGGGGACCACTGTTCTTTCAAGTTTTTCTATAATGACTGACCTAAATATATTTAGGAAAATGATTTTTAAAAAGACTTAACAGCTTCAACAGTTTGTCTTTTTTCACCTCTATTTATTTCTTTTTCAGCAGAATCTATTTCTTTTGTCTTCTCTTTTATTAATTTCTTTTTCAAATGAAGCTTCAGAATAGGGACATAAATGCCACGTAAGTTAAAAAGTTCGAAGTGGACTGATATCAGGCTAACTCAGAAAGATGAAATAGTTGGATTATTCCTCTAAAATCTGATGCTTAAGGTCAACCTTGAAGACTTTTCGAAGCTTTGGGTCACTAGAATTTGCTATCCAAAGTCAGACACTGGACGCATGTGCTTGGATTCAAGCTCATTTTCTGATTTTGTTAGTTTAAGGGTGTATACATCATCATACTGTGTGACTCATATTCAGTTCAACTTTGTCCATGTTCATGCATGTGTATCTATGATCATCTGCTGTGCGAACTAAATGCTTGCTGTTTATTCAGACCTAACATGTGTTATAACTTTGATTCCCAATGTGATTTTTCATCTTCCTTTTCTGACATCATTTATATGCACTGATCTTAGGATTATCACCAATGCATGTGGTGGATTTTCAATGAAAAGTTCAGGACTGTTCACAGGAAACATAACATGAGGACTCTGAGAAAACCAACCCTTACCATGGTACTCTGGCTGATTTTTTATTATTATTATTTTTTCAGATCCAATTCTATATGTAATTTTGGCAACTTTGTCTATCCAGCTTCTCATGGTTGGCCAAATATGTACTTTGCTAGTTGGTGATCTTTGAATGATAAAAAACATTTTTCTGCACCAATGGACTGCAATGGCTTGCACATGTTGGTGTTACTTCATTTGCATTAGCATGCACTTAACATGTAACGTTTCCATGGTTTGACATGTGATATAAATTGCAGATCATGTGATTATGGTAGAATTGACTTTCATTTTGACAACTTTTTGGAAAGAAGACAAGGGATTATAAAAAGTATTTAACATAAAACAATTTTCTATTGTTTCTTTATGTGTCATATAATTTACTAAATTCTGAACAAGGTTTTCAATTTTCCTCACCTCTTATAGTGGAATAAACTAATCTGGAAGTTTGGATGCACTCTAATGAAGAAACAAAAAACCAGTCAGCAGTCTGATGTGTTTGAGACTCTGCACCAGAAACTTTACTGGCTGTTTTTCATTATTCTACCTAACAGAAAATGCCGACTAAAACCTCCTTCCATTATCTGCTTCTCTCGAATGTGACATTTTTTATTAGAAAAAAAAAATCAAGAAGAGAAAAGAAGCCAGCTTTCCCCCTTTGCTTTTTCTCTGCGCCTGTCATCACACCTGTTCTGCTTCTGTTCTCAGACAATGAATTTTCTTCTGCAGGTGCTGTCGGACCTTTGCTGAATCCGTCGGTGCCAGGCATCTGGTGGTGAAAGCTCTCTCATGCTTGATGCCTGACTTGTTACCATCTGTCTTGTCCTAATTTCTTTACCCAATTATACAAATACTCCTGCTATAATATCTTTATATATAAGAAAAAAAAAGGAAATAAATTCTAAAATTCACTCCTTTCAACTGTAGTATACATCTCTTACAGAAAACAACAACAACATGAAGTCCAATTGCACGAACTGCAAGAAGACTGTATCTCCTGACTCTAGTGGGGGACTTGGAACACAGGTTGAACCTGATCAGTTGTGTAGTGGGTTTGGTCCCTGAGGCACCAATCTCTTGGACACCCCATATATGGGGCTGAAATCGTTGTCCTCAGGCTCTTGTGAAGGAGATATGTTTCTCGGTGTGGTGTACTCACCTTTCCACTTTTGCTCCTCTCTGTTCAGTATTCTGCGGCCGTGACTGAAACTGTCAAGCTGTGCAATGAATAGAAGCATCAGGAGGAAGAGGAACATGGGCGACAGGGTAGAACTTTGGGTTCTCATTGTTGTAATATGAGAAGTATCAGAAGCTGAAAACAAAGCAAGAGAGTTGGTTTTTTTTTTGGTGGGGGGGGGGGGGAAGGAGCAAGATTGAATGGAGCTAAGCAGGGCTGTAGGCAGGTGGGGAAGTCTATTAATATGGAACTTGCTCCTATGGTGCAGAGATCACAGCCAAGCAGGCATAATAAGCTACTGGGAAGTGTACAAGAATAACCTTCCAGAGTTCTCTAATTGCCTGCATTTTCCTTTGGCTTCTTCTAATGGTAACATGTGGTTCAGGGGGTCAGTTTTGGCAACCTCAAATAAATGAAAGGCCTTGTAATGGAAAGTGGGGGAAGAATACGTGTCAGAGATAATTGGTGTTTGACTTACATGCAGGGGGTGAAGATCCTCTGCATACCATTTGGCTTTATCTAGGTAATGGTCTAAATATTAAATTCTCTTGGGGTGCAGATAATTGTCTTAATCCTTGGAAAATGATCGTCTTAGCTAGACTCAAGTGCCTTTATTGATGTGTGCATTGGAATTGAATACTTGCATGACATAGTCACAGCTGTGAGACCAGCGTTCGTGAGAAAACAAGCGGCCCTTGTTTGAGATCATGGTCTACTGCTTAAGGTGAACTTATTTTCTTTTTTAAATGATCTTAAGTTTTGATAACAAGATAAGCTAAATGTGTCAATCGTCCCATTATGGAGAGCCAGGATGGAGGAGTGCTATGTTTAGCTGTTCATTAGCAGACTCAGGACCATGGTGGTTCTACCATCATTAATCTAGGTGGATGATCGAGTTATACACGATTCCTGTGGGTCTACCATATTAATCACCATGATCGTCTGACCGGCGGAGCCTTTCAATATCCTCTGATGAAACAGCTTAGAGTGGTGGCGATTGATAAAGGCATTTGGAAGGATGGAATTTATGTTGACAATTGGGTTGGTTACAGGCTTAGCATATGCTGCTGATAAAATAACTGATGGCAAGAATAGAGTGATTGTCTGCTGGCCTTGGTGGGCTCCATAAGCAAGAGCCCAACGTAAGCTCTTTAAATCCTATGGGCTGGCAACTGACCATCAGAGGATACTTGTTGACCGAAAAATATTAATTAAGTGGCCAAAGCCGACCATTTCTTTTATTGTGACTCCTTCCCCTGTACTGCATGGTGCGTATCCTACCAATATTTTTCAAGCATGCTTCCATGGGGCATATACTCTTTTATCTGATCAGCTTAGCTTGTCATTATGTTCCTGAGTTAACAATTTGACTTGTTATAATTATTTCTTTTTTCCTTTTTTTTTTTTGTTTGTTTGAATTCATTAACAGTCATCCTCAACCAGTGTTCTTTTTCTTCTAGGACCCTTGCAATAAATCTCATTCATTGTCCAAGTTGCTCTCTTTACTATGAATTCTTTGTTTTTATTGCCCATGCTGTGCTCAACACTCACAACTATGTTCTCTGCTGCTGAACGCTCAAAACAATTTGAGTGTTTCCACAAATGCTGTGCATGTCTATTGTTTTCCTTTAAGGAAGCAAACAAAAATCTTTGAAGAAATGAAATGGGATGATATCCTTATCTTTAAAAATAAAGAATGCACAGGGCAATGCTTTCATCTTTCATCCTTCTAAATAATAATATCCAAGGTGTTGAAGGGCCAAAACATGGAATCTTTTAATTTTCAAATCTCACTATTTGTCTCTAGCTGGTCTAGGAGGTTAGTATGAGCCTTGGACCTCTTAATGTAAAGTAAAGAAGCAAGCAAAAGGTGGTTTGATGGAATCTATTGAAATCTGCTTAGCAAGTAAAAAAGTTAATGCTAGCCAAAGATCAGAACTGGCTGAAAAAGAGTTTGAGCCAATCATCCAATCAATGCAAGCATGTAGCCTGTGGCCCATGGATTTAACAGTGTGTCAATGATCTTGCAGCCTATGGTGGGCCTGATGAAGGGCAGTGCTTAGCCAGCAATGACCATCCCATAAAGGTGGATTAATTGCAGTGTCTCATGCCACGGCTGCCTTCACATTTCATGCTCATTCATTTGATTTGAAGTCCCCACCTGCATCTAGAATCATAGACAAGAGGGGTAAGATTCCATCCCAAAAAGCCTCACTGCATTGCTTCTTGCTGGAGGTGAGGAAATGTGGATATTTGGGGACTGCATGCTCCCATCAAAGCAGGTTAATGTGATGCGACATTACGGCGTGCATCGACGTGCCCTGATTACAACCATCCGATCTCGATCGGGCACTTATTCTTTGCAGGTAAGCAGCCATGTAGGATGGTGACAATGCTACAGCTGCCAAATTAGTTGTTAATACTTGTCACAGATAATGACTCCCATGTATGTGTTATGATCATGATAACATTATGATCTCAAGACAGCTCTCTGACCTAAAGACTGTAATTAATATATTACATTGATTCATTACCATAGTCTAATTATTTTTTAAATAAATTGTCAAGTTATCATACTAACATTATAAGTGATTATATCTAATTGAAAGTTAATTAAACAACTAATACTGATAGTGGTAACAACAATCATGTCCATAGAATCTGATTACGATTTACGCTAGCTATCAACTTATTATAACTCTTCTCCTCTATCTTGAGTTTAGTGTCAATCATATGCGAAGTTAATTAACACTGATAGTACATCACATTATATTTCTTTCTAAGTTATGCCTAAACCTGAATGTTTTGACCTCAAAAAAATGTTCTCTATGATTGTGAGCTTTTACTTAACCATGTGTAATAAGAGCAAGTTGAAAAAAGCTGAAAACGGATCACTCAATCTTTTGAATATTTTATAGAACTTAGACCTAATCTAGGGTCAAAAATTTAGTTGGTTTGTTGCCATATCTATACTTGGCTTATACGATAGCATGTAACCTAACCCATTTCTCTACTATTATCACTACTTGCCGTCTGCTAACCCAACCTCCAACTCCCCCACCATTAAAGGTCTCAATCACCCAACAAATTCTTTTTCTTCTTTCTGTGCGCGTGCCAGCGGGCAAAGCCAACGAAGAATAAAAAATGCATCCATTCAACTACCTGGACAACTCGTCTCAATGCTTTTTGACGAACTGTTAATGGTTTTACTGCAGTTTTTCTCGTCCAAAATGTAGATGATGCGACTGGAGGCTTTTGTGTGCACTAGAAGTCTTTATGATGCTAGCCTTTGTTCAGTGTTTTCAAAAGATGGGAGTACTACCATGCTATTTTTCAGCACAAAGCTTTGAAAATTTTACTGGTCAAAGAGAGTTGTGAAGGCAGGAGTCATAATTGAATCAATTCATATAAAGAGAGCAAGGAAAAGTAATGATTTATTGGAACTCTTCCGGTCAGCTGCCATTTATATCCAAGCCGTAATACTTCGCATCTGTCACAATGGGATCCATGGAGATTCCAGAGAGAGCCGTCCTGTGTTGTTAATATACCAATTTGGAGGTTTCTCCCCGTTTTTAAGGCAAAAGCCAGTGCCAGGAGGTGGCAAATCATATTTTATACTAACAAAGCATGGTTAAGTGCGTGGACTCTGGCTCGACTAATCATTTATGTGTAGTCCCATTACATTGATGACCTCCTCATGAACTTTAAAGGCCAGCTGCAAAAGGTGTATCACATTAAACATTGTGTACGTGGAGGGGGATACTTCGTTACAGGTGGAAGTACTGCATGGTTGTTTCCAGTGTAAATTAAATGACAATAGATGCTCCTCTGAAATTGATATGCCAGGAATTTTCTGGTCATCATCCAGTAACAATGCTTTTCTCAGTGTGTTTTGTTTTTTCTGATCAATAAACTATACCTTGCATGTTTCTATAGTGTTGCTCTTTTATAGATGATATCTTTTTTTTTTTTTTTAATCATCTTCTTTGTAAGAACTTTATCCAAAGAAAACTTATCAAAAAATATTATTTACATTTTTAGATCATATAAGCATTCAAAATCTATTCAAGTCATTATAATAATCAGATTTAAATTTGTTCTACATCATTTTAATCAAATAGATATTAAATGCTTATATAACATTTAAAAATTTAAATAATAATTTTTAACTAATCTTATGATCGTCTTGGTTTCCTAAACAATACTCTCTTTATAAATTATAGCATTGACAATGTTCACAAGTTATTAATTAAGTATTCTGTGAATTAATATGCATTGTTCATAAAATACCTTTTATATTTTACAAAAATTATATATTCAAATTAATGATTTCATAGGTTGGTTGGCCATTAGTGGTTGTCACTTGCACCTCATATTGATAAAAATATTCTCCAGCACCTAAGATAACTATGGTCACTTTTATATTTTTGCACTATGGTCACTTTGAGCATGTACCTTATAGCAATTTTATATTTTATTTTTGAGAACTAGATTATTTCATTCAAGTTCTTCGTTCCAAATGTCAAAGTAATTAGTCTAGAAAGCAACCTCATTGATCCACAAGGATGCCATTGTCAACAGTCCGACGTAACCTAAAGAAGACAAGTTGGCCAAGCAAATCTTTTGCCGACTGGAAATTTTAATGCTTGGTCCAGCATTATCACCAGGATGAAATTTGTGGTGACCAAAAGAGCATCTTATGCATCCATGATTCCATTTAATAGTGCTGCTCAGAAGTTGGAAGTCTGATTCCCATGTAGTTCATTCTGAGATAAGCTAGCTATGTTGATGGAAAGCCACTTCCAATCTTCTGATGGAAGAACACTTGACCCAGTAGTTGGCCATGGTGAACTTTTGGCCCACAAAGCCATATATAGTGGATCCAACATTTGGCAGCCAAGCAACACTTCCACTGAAGGTGGACTCAGGATTACAATGATATAAATCCCACTACTAAAAAATGGCTGGCTCCATTGCCACTATAAGATAAAGACTAGAAGAGTCCAGTGATGTGCTTTGAGTGGTGGTGTGATGTAGAGATCACTGGATTGCATGATGGTTGCAGGAATAGAATGGTTGGAGATGCCTGTGGGGAGTGCAGCCCCCTGCAAAGATTCTTCTGGTCAACTATTGCATGGTTTCTTGTGGTTGGTCCCTGGTAGCTTTTGGTTGCTTGGTTCTAACTCTAAGCCTTTGGCATCAATTTCCACTCCATTGGCTTTCTAGAGAGACACTAAAGTCAACAAAAAGCCATGGTGGGGTGGTTTCTTTTTGCTGTTTTCTTACTTCTTTTATTTTTGTAACATGCTATAATTCCATGGCAGTTCAGTGGCTCTCTATGTCTAAAGCCAAGTTTAGGAGTTCCATAACTTGAAATGGATTGGTCATTAGAAATACTTAGAAAGCTGATGACATTATGCTTGTAGGTATTCATGGTAGACAACATAGAATTTCATTCTCGGATAAACTCGATAGCGAGTAAGGATGAGTATGAGGTCAGATCAATTTGCTTCTAAACTAGAGTCTAGAACCAACTTAATTCAAAACTAAACTCAAAACCAATCGAATTTGGATCGAAAAAGATTTTAAAGCACCAATTTTTTTGTTCTTTTTTGTTTAACATATATCTAACATCTAATGAGTAAACTTTTTTTCTTAATTATGTTTAATAAAAGAATATGCATAGCATTTGTTGATTAATTTAATTAATACTCAGTGTTCTATTAGCAGAGATGGTAGGTAATTGATGAACTTGATAATAAAAAAAAAAAGATTTTTTAAAAACAATACTTAAAAAAAATTAATTCCTAATTGAAAAAGAGGATAGTCGGTGGCTGATTGAGAATTGAGGAACTGAATCTTAAAATCAAGAACCAACTTAATAATTTAAAATTTTGAATGCAAAACCAATCCTGTTCACATTGAACTCACCTAATTCTCGTTAGCATTCTTGAATTCTTCTAACTTATTGCTCGCCAGCCGACCAAGGTGTCGGCAGCCATAGTCCGTTCAGCTTTTAGATTCTGTCTCGAGTTATTAAATGGCTGAAATTAATGTGATCGGTGGACTTTTTAGCTCCATCGCCCGTATGAAATCTACGAGGCAAGATCCTCTCAACTTCACCGACTAGACTTTAGAGTCCGGTGGATAGGCCCTGTTTTGCTCTGTTTAGCACCGTTGCCGTGATGGAGTGAGACAACGTCGGCAGCGTTTCATGCAGTCTTTATCGTCCAACTCGACTGTTCGGTTACTCAGTGAACTCGAGATGATCTGAGCTCCAAAGCTATCCGCATGCATGCGCCAATTTAATTGGGTGAATCACTCGTCAGTGCCACACAAGCATGAAGTCACTTGATGCCATATGAACATTGTTGGCTTAGATAATTAGAATTAATTTTTTTTTTTTTTTGGATACAGACGAGAGCCGGTCACACAACTCTGATGTGAAGGACAATCCAAAAGATCAAAAGAAAGATACATCAAAAGGAAGGATAGAATACAATTACTCTGAATCTAGATCCAGTCAGTGGAATGCTAGACAACGTAGGAAGCAACCCAATCGGCTGGCAGTTAGCCTTCCGATAAACATGACAAGCTATGATGACCGTCGAATCTTGCAAAAGCCGTTCGATATCACGAAGAAGCGGATGGCATCATCGTCATCCATCCTATCCTGAATCCATCGGATAACTGTAGATGAGTCCCCTCGATAAGGAGCCTCTGAGCCCGCAGCTCTCGGATCGCTCTAGTAAAATCAGCCATGCTATTTAAAGTTGGAAAGTTTTATAATGCTTTTATTCATTTGTAAGGTCTGTTAAATAATAACTCCAAAAATAAAAGGCATAAAAATATTGTATGGTGATGTTAGAGTGTTTGCATCTGAGCTCTACTTTTAAAAAATTATTATAAAGTATAATAACTAAACCTATCCACTTAAGTTACAATGCATCCTTCAGCAGGTTCATCACCCTAATTCTCACTTAAGTTGTTGTTGTTTTTTTTTTTTTGGGTACAAACGGGCGATCACACTCATCTAGTACGAGTCAGCCCAAATAGATCTGAGTACAGAATTAGCTGCGAAGGATAAGGACATGGATCACCTAATCTCTACGACCACGAACCAGCATGCTGGGCCACTGAAGTAGCAACCCAGTCCGCGCTGTATTGGCTTCCCTGAAAATATGGCGGATCTGGACACTGTCAACTTCCCGCATAATAGTCCAAATATCCCTAAGGATCGGATTAGAATGGCCAGGAGGGCAGTTCTCCTTCTTCAGCCAGGAGATGACTGTCATGGAATCACCTTCGATGAAGAGCCTCTACGCATGAAGAGTACGGGCAGCATATGATATTCCCGCCCAAGCCGCATGAAGCTCAGACATAGGGACAGAGGAGTCGAGAGTGCCAAATCCACCAGCTGCCAATAAATACCATGAGTGCCATGGATAACGAAAGCAGAACAGCAGCTCTATCACGACACTCCCGTCGAAGTTGATTTTGACAAATCCTGAAGGGGGGGTTCCCAAGAGATGAAAACCGTGTGCAGGTTCGCTGCCGGAGCAGCAGGGGATCCCCAAAGGCCAGAGACGTCAAAGCCAACATGGGCACAATCCGCCATCAATAGTCTAATCTTCCTCACAATATTGTGAGGGGAAAGATTTTCGTCAGAGAATATGAACTGATTTCTAGACAGCCAAATCTGGTACGCTGTAGCAGCCCAAAGACCTTTCTTCTGATTGGAACACTGCCAGAGATCAACAAGAAAGGAGGAACGCGAAGAGCCCGAATCATCCTGTCTAATGGAGTAACCTATCATATGCCAGACCTGTCTCGCTCTGGGACAGAGAAAGATAGCATGATCAGAAGATTCCTCCTCCAGATTACATAAAGGATATATCACCTGAATAAGAAGGCCCCTCCACGAAAGAAGACCGCAGGTAGGCAAACAATCCCACATAAGCTTCCAGATAAATAGCTGGACCCTAGGAATAATAGGAAGCTTCCAAATCCACGCCGCTTCAAACGAGCGCTGGGACTGGGGCCTGAACAACTTGACCAGATCCCTAGAGGGAGCCTTGGAGAGACAGATCTTTGCCAGATCCTGGAATCAGAAGAGTGGTCAGAAATAAGGGGCATCGAGAGAATCCTGAGGGAGAGATCCAATCCAAAGAATCTGGTCACCGAGGGGATATGCCAAGCAGGGGATCCGAGGAGATCAAATCCTTGACCTTTAAATTGGATGGGACATCAGTGCTGATGAAGGAGGGCCACCGAGAAAGAGGAAGCTCAGCAATCCATGAATCCTGAATAACATCAATCGATGATCCATCTCCAATCATCCACGAGATATGCTCGAGATAGACTGACCATACTGACAAACCGCCCGCCAAAAGGAGGAGCAACCCCGAGGCGGAGAAATATTCGAGGCAGGCGTCCAGTCACCATACCTCGATCTCATCAGCGAACTCCAGAGGCAATGCGGCTCCAGAAGGAATCTCGAAGCATGTCTAGCTAGAAGGGCCTCACGTCTAGTAATCAGAGACTGAATACCAGACCACCCTCGAGGAGAGGCATACAGACCATTTCCCATGATAAAAGGTGCATACCGTGACCATCTTGCATAGAAGCCCATAAAAAATCGAAAGCATCTCTCAATCCTCCTAAGGCAAGTAATCGGAATAGCAGTGTTCGACATAAGGTACAAAGGGAGAGAGGACAGGACCGAGCGAATAATAATGACCCTGGCCATCATCGATAGGTTAGTGACCTGCCAACCCTCAATGCACTGGCGAACCTGCCTCTCAATCGCTGAATAATCAGAAAGCGGGGCCGTCTCCCCGTTATGGGGATCCCTAAATACATAAGCCTTTCAGCCTGAGTAGTGATGCCCGACAAATGAATAATGGCTTCCCTGATGGTCCTGGGAGTCTTCGGGCTAAAGCATATAGAGGATTTGAGAAAGTTAACCTTCTAACCCGAAGCCTGACAGTAACTCTGGATAATAGAATGAAATGAAGCCGCATCATCAATAGTGGCCTGGCCTAGAAGAATACAATCATCCGCAAAAAGGAGATGAGAAACAGAGGGGCCCTCTGATCCAGCCATAAATGGGACAATCCGACGATCAATCTGAGCCTGACATAAAGCACGAGAGAGATCATCCGCTGCCAGAATAAACAGTAACAGATAAGGGGCAACCCTGACGAAGACCCACTGAGGAGCGAAAGAACTCCGACGGGCTACCATTGACGATCAGAGAAAAGGATGGCCTTTGTATACAAGCCATAATCCAATCTATGAACAGACCATCAAACCCGAACTCCAAAAGGGAGCGATGCAAAAAGGCCCAACTTAGACGATCATAAGCACGCTCCATATCAAGCTTAACGGCCATAAGACTTCGACTAACCGGAGCTCGCTGGAGATCATGCATAAATTCCTGAGCTATAAGAACATTATCAGAAATGGACCGCCCTCTGATAAAAGCCCCCTGTTCCACAGAAATAAGCGAGGAATCACAAACCAAGGCGGCTAGCTAAAAGACGAGCACAGACCTTGTACAATGTAGTGCAAAGACTGATAGGCCGAAAGTGCTGCGGAGAGAAGCATCCACACGCTTAGGCACCAAGGTGATAAAGGTCTGATTCCATTCCAATGGAATATGTCTAGCATGGAAAACATCCTGAATGGCCTGAACCACCTCCGCCCAATAATATCCCAATAGTGACGATAAAAGAAAGGCGAAAACCCGTCAGGCCCAGGAGCCTTATCCGGACCAAGCTCCCAAAGGGCCGCCCTAACCTCATCTGCAGTTATCGACCTGAGAAGCATATCATTATCCAGAAGAAACCTTCCTGACTGGAACCTGAATGACCGGGCCCCCAACACCTGAAGTCTCAGTCCACCTAGACTGAAAAAATGAAGAAGCAGATCCGGATAGAGTGGAAATCCTCTTGAATGTTCCCATCTTCATCAACTAACCTCCGAATCTTGTTAGCTGCACGCCGTTTCAGGGTAGCCTGATGAAAGAATCTGGTATTGCGGTCCCCATCACAAATCCATTGGACCCTACCGCTGCCACCAATACATCTCCTGCTGACGAAGGAGGGAGTGATGACGAGCAAGCAACTCCCTAAGCAAAGAAAGATCCGAGTCAATCAGAAAGCCATCCTGATCCTCCTTAGACTGCAAGATACTAATATTATCTTCAACATTTGCAACTTGTCTGACCAGATCCCCCACCTCCATCCTATTCCATCTGGACAGCCTATGCCTAGCCATCTTAAGACGGCGGGAAAGCCGGTAAACAGCATTACCCCTGACTGGAGTGTGCCAATCTGAGAAATGATAGACCGAGCAGCAGGATAGTCTATCCAAAACTTCTCAAATTGAAACTGTTTTCGCAGATGCAGGTCAACTTCTGTGGAGATCATAATAGCGCAGTGATCTGATGCTATCCAGGGAGGTGAGTGACGGATACCATAGAGAACCTCTGAAGCCATTGAGGCGAAGCCATAGCTCTGTTGAGTCTTTCCCAGACACGAGCCGATCCCTGACAGTTGTTACACCAAGTGAATTGGGGACCCGAAAACCCCAGATCCAGCAGCCCAAAGAAGCAATGAAGGATCTAAATTTGAGATATCAGCTGAGCTTGTAACATCTACCTCCTCGTTTCTCGTTAGCCTCAATGATACAATTGAAGTCCCCCGCAACAATAGATGGAAGGCCGTGAGCAAGGAGGGAGAGCAGTTCTGACCAAAGAACCCTTCTTACCCGATAGTCCGTGCTGTATAAACTGCCAATAAAAGCCAAGGATCAGAGGTCCCCTCAGAAACCTTAAGGCCAATCAGTTGGTTACATTGATGGAAAGCATCAATCGTAACAGCGGAGGCACGCCAAATAGCCAGCATACCTCCCGCCAAACCATCAGCCTCCACAGCATAGGAGGACCAGGAATGAGCGATCTGCCTCCAAAATTAGGCAAGACTAGCACCGACAGCCTGGTTTCTAAGAGGACGCAAATATCAAATTCATATAACTGCAATAATCTGCTAAAGGAGGATCGAAATGAAGGCTTTCGAGCTCCTCGAACATTCCATAGCAGAAACTTCATTTACAAGATGGAGGAAACTGGGACCCCTCCCTGGTCCTCCATCATAATACTATCTGTTGAGCCACCATCCATCAATGCCTACAACAGTCATCAGTGATGAAGCAGCCTGTTGGCCTGCCAAAGCATTGCCTGACTCATCAGGCTGGGAGAACACCTTCGAGGATAAGGACCCTGGGCCCAATCCCTTAAAAGTACTAGCATCATCCTTTGAGGAATAACCATCTCCCCCTTCTGATTGGGTCTTCTCCACTACCTGGGGACCTGCTTGAGAACATGGGAGCTGATACTCCTGGGTTGGAGAACCACTGAACACCCCACACTTTTGGGGTAAGGATCTTCCCTTTTCCCTTTCGCTTTTCCATTTTAGATATAGACCTTGGCGGCAAAGATACATCTGGTCTGGCTCGCTTTAAAGGAGCAGTAGAAGCATCCCTACTACCCAATTGAGCATCTACACCCACAACCGATGCAAGAGCAGCGAAGGGATTCGAGGACACTACTGAAAGGAGCTGAGCATCCCCCAAAGATCCTCCCTTCCCATACTCCAACCGAGAGGATTCAATAAGTTCAGAACTGGCACACCCCTTCAAAACCGGCACGCCCTCCTTCCCATTAACAGTCATCTCTAAATCCATCCCAGGTTGAGTCAACACAGAAGCAGGGTCAGGAACAGCCTTCGTGGCCGATGGTGGTCTCCGGCGAGCAGCCTTCCCCGGAGTAATCCAAGCGTCAGTCCGGATAGCATGGCCCGAATGAAGATCAGCCTTCTCCTTCAGTGAAACAGGGGAACTAGCGGACGGAGCCGAAGAGGAATTCAGCTGAGCTTTACCCTTATCGACTTTCAGAGGGCCTGGAGCAGTCATTCTCTCTCGGACAGCCACCAGCCATGGCCCATAAGCAGGGACGGAATCAGAAGCAGCTTCATCGGAACAGACCGGATGTAAACAGGGGGCTCCCAGATGCAGTGATCCACATCTCATGCAAACACCTTCCAGGTTTTTGTAAATGAATTGCTGCCAAAAGGGTTGATTAATCCCCTGTAACCGAACTTCAGGTCGGAGAGGGCGACGAAGGTCAACCCTGAGACATGCCCACGCAAAACCCCCTCTGTTTTTCCCCAGAGTCGCAGCGTCAACACTGACAAAAGCTCCCGCTGGCTCCAGAATTGCTCTAATGAATCCCTCCTTCCAAAATTCCAAAGGTAAATTCGGCAATCGCACCGACACAAGAGCAGTCGGGATTGATTCGGCAGCAGGAATAAACTCCGATCTCCATGCCTCTGTTCCGACAACCTGGCCATTGACCATCCAGGGATGCTGCAGAACCATGTTTCTGGCTTCCGACGATTCAAATAGGAGAATATGGCACCTGAATGCCAAACTGAGAGGGACAATTTCACCAGGAACACCGGCCCTCCTAAATTCTCTGATCAAAGCATCTGCCGGTATCCATTTGTGGTAAGAACGAGCAAGAATGGCCAAGCTCTGCCAACCCGACCTCAGCTTCAAGCTCCGCCACTGGGATGCTGACCACCTCAGGGAATGACTCCTCCAGTCTCGCCACAACCGCTGACGAAGGAGACGAAAAAACCCAGTGGAACCCCATCTTTGCAACCCTCTTTCCAGGACTCCGGCCATCAACAGCCATATCGGGAGCCATGGGAGAAGAGGGGGAACCAGAAAGAAAGCCCAGAGAGAAGGAGAAGCAAAGATCCTTTAGTTGTTGTTTATTTGGCTTGTAATTGCTCTATTTATGGAGCATCATTATAAAAGGCTGTTTGTGATTGTGGTGTAAATAATTTATTTTTGCTTTGCTCGAAAAAGAAGTGGGAAAGTAAATGCAATATCTTAACAATGCTAGGTGAGAACGTATTTTTGGTGCTTGAACTTCCACTCAAAATTCATTTTGATTCTCATACTTTTAAGTGTTATAATTTAGTTTTTTATATTTTAATAAGATTATATTTCTAATGACTTGTTATATTGAATTAATTAATATTGATGAAACATTAATGCTTTATTTATCAATTAATCCATGCGCTCTTATTAGAGTAAAACATTAATTATTAATTTTGTCAATTTTAAATATCTCACGAAATGTCTAGCATACAATATTTTAAGAATATAAAGGATAAAATTATAACTATTGAAAGTTTGAAGACCAGCATAAGTTTTAAACAAAAGTTTTGAAGATCAAAGTATATTTAGCTATAATACTAATGTACCAAAATAGCACCCTCTATCACCTCCTCTCTCTCTCTCTCTCTCTCTCTCTCTCTAGTATCCATCTTTTCCGAAATGAATTATTATCTTGCAATTCTCGATGCTATGTCCCGTGATTGGTGGTATCATTAAAATTTTGGGTTTCATGTAAATTATCCAATATTAAGACATTTTTTCACTTGCCAAAAAAAGAACGCACATTTGGATCGAGCCTAATTTAGATTGAGTTAATGGTGAGAGCATAATAAATATTCCTTTTATTTTTATACTGGCAACCTAGAAGGAGAGCATAAAATACTTAATTTCGTTCTAGGCATCAAACCTAAAATTATTCCACACTGTTCTTGCCAAAAATTTAATCCCTTCCTTTCCCTTCTTTAGGACTTTACCTTTTAAAATTCAGGTCTATTTAGATGTGCACAGCTACATAAACAAGAGCAGGCTCTATAGAAGCTTTATATGGGACTTTGTTAAGAGAGAAAGGAGATGAGCGAGGAGAGAGAGGAGTAGAAAGGTTGGCAAACACTGACTACCAAAATTGTGAGAGTGGAGTTGCAACATATCTAACTTCAAATTTTCCTAAAGAAATCAAGTGAACAGGTTAAAATAGTTCCATTTATCTCTTTTCTATGTCAAAACAAAAGTTAAATTTATCATCCAAGACAAATACTGAAAAAGTGTACTCAAGAAAACTCAACCAATATAAATAACAACTGTTATTTTTCTAGTTGAGCCCTTCCTTGGAGTAGCTTGCTCATGAATAAGATGATGATGATCATCATAGAGATCATTATTAATTATTATAGCGAAAGATAACCAAACATTATTTAATTATATTCTTCTTACACTTTTCTAAATTGACTTTGAGAGGACATTGTTAGCAATATTTAATTGGTGAAGAATAAAAATACCACAGTAACAATCAATCATTATTATGATATAATTGCGATTACAATGAGCTAACCAACCAAATAATGACTGCCACATAAATTCCTCCTTGTTTAATTCATCTCATCAGAACTAATGAATTACTTTTAATATGCCAACTAGATCAAGTACATGGTTGATGGAATTAGTTCAACACAGCATTAACCACGTTTTAAACACAAATACAATGAAAACATCAAATGTTTTGTTGATTAGAATATGCTTTAGTATAACTAATGTAGAATACATTATAATTTGAACTAGGATCTCCAACTAAATCACATAAAATGCATTTAAACTCAATATAGCCTTCTATAAGATTCATGGATTTATGAAATCCTACATTAACTTTTGCTTAACAACAAACTATTTAACATCAAGACTACATCAACATCGATCCTATCGTGCAGCGTCTACTCTTCTAAATCCCTATGTGAGATATAACTAATGACCCATGCGTCATCTACTGTGCTTTCGCATCATATGCTACGATATATTTTAACTATTAAAGAAGAGATCGATGGTTCAAATTCTTATTATAATTTTTATTATTTATTTATTTATTTGCATTTTGTGATGCAAAATTTAAATTATGTATACATTATATGAGCCATATTGCATATTAACCAAAATCACGTTAGGCAACTTTTGCTCCAATAATACTTGGCCAATTTGTTCACCGAAAAACTTATCTACATGATAAAGAAAGTCTTTAGGCTCCCACCTAAAGGATGCATTTGGTATTATTCTTTTCAAGAGAAAAAAAATTTCACCCCTTTTACCTCTAAAATTATTAATCTAAGAGTATAACTTAATAGGATTAAAAACAAAAATCATTCAGAATGTTCAAAAGAGCTTCAACAATCGAACTAATAAAATATTAAATAATTTTATCAATCGCAAATACAATCAAACACAATTGAAAGAAAAACTTTTACACTCTTAAAATTTGTATAAGAAAAGTTTATTTATGTAACCTTTTTTTTTTGGCTTTTTAATCTCATGCCAAAAACACTTAGACTGTGAAGCTGGAGCAATCCATGATCATAGCTCTAAAATTTGTAAGAGAGCTATTAGTTCCCTATAATAGTTATTTGGTTGTGTTTTTAATGGAGGACTTGAAGATAAATTGACACCTTCGAAAGCCCACCCATATGAACAGTTTGCTCTTAAACATTCAAGTGGCATGGAGTGGCAACCTGGCATGTATCGTGCCGAGGAATTTTACGCCACAACTCCAAACTTAAGCGATGGCCTCGGACCAGCCCGCTAACGGCCCAGGTCCAATCATAAAGCTTTCCTCTACTCTGACGGGTTCAGATCATTCCCAGCTGGTTCTTCCCATGGGAGCTTCTATTTGCACAGCAAAAATTTCTCTTTATACCTCTCAAATTTTTTTTTTAAATTTATTTTCCTAAACTAACTCATCCCACTGAGGCAAAGGAAAGTCCGGGGGGTGGGGGAAGCCAGGGGAAGCGCCGGAGCGAACGAAAAAGAGAGGGGGCTATCGGAGTGAAAGAGGGGAACGGAAAAGAGAGGGGGCTATCGGAGTGAAGGAGGGGTCCCGCTAGAGCGAACGGGGGCGGCTGCCAGAGAAAATGGGGAAAAATCCGGGAGGAGTGGTTGCCAGAGTGAACGAAGAGAGGGAGGATCTGTCAGAGCAAACGGAAGAAAGTCGGAAGAGGATCCGTCAGAGCGAACGGGCAGAGGCACCGGAGCGGGGAGAGAGGAAGACAGGCGAGGGTTTTAAGGGTAGTTTAAAAAATTAAAAAATTTGAGGGTGTAGAGAGCAATTTTTGCGGTGCAAATAGAAGCTCCCTTCTTTCCATTTATACGAATTCATGTTTGGAATATATATATATATATAGAGAGAGAGAGAGAGAGAGCTAAGTTCAAGATTTGGTTAATTTTACTAACCTTGAAGTACATTCTAAAGTTATCTCTCATCTTTTCTACTTTTTCTATATTTGAAATCCATAAATGGTATAAATGGTATGAATTTAAGAATAAAAACATTTTAAAAACTTTAAAATATTAAAAACTTAAAAATATTTAAAAAATATAAATTTGAAATGGGTGCAAGATTGATTTTGGGAATATTTGTGCTAGTACCATTTTGAATCCAACCATAAAATTTTCGATTTTTCTCAAAACAAAACTTGAAGACACCATTCTTCCTATCAAGGTGAGTCCTTATCGGACATGCACCACTCCAGTCGAAATGGGTTTTTGCCGCAGCGAGGTAAAATTATCATATTTTTTAGTCTAACTCTTTAACAGGTGTGTACATTGATGGTTAAACCTTTTATATTTTTCAATTGTATAATAAATAAGATGAACCGTTCATCACCATCTTAACAAAAGGACTTGTCTGTGCTTGAAATTTATAAGCAAACATAATCAACTCCTAAATCATATATTCGGTATGATTGATTTAATCCAGTCGAATGAGCGACGTGCATTGTTCAACACTGAAAAAGACAACGAGGTGTAAGTGAGCCATCTCATGTTAATGGGCGTGCACAGTTGGTATTCGAGCCAAACAAGAGATTAACATTTGGAAGGTTGTCTTCCCCTGCACTTTATAAGGGAGAAACTGGCTGGCCAGCTTGCAAACATGGTGGTTGGACGCAGTCTACTGTTCCTTTTAAATGTGGATTGGGACCTGGGCGTCGTTGATATGTGGATTGGGCCTCTGATGACATTTTAACAAACACACCGAGCGGTAGGCATCAACAGCAACCTCAGACAGACTGAATTTGTTAACGAAGGCTTGTGGCTCGTGATCATAAATGCTACAGCCTTTCACTGTTGCAATCCCACCCTCCGTTCAATTTGTGCTGCTGCCGCCGCCGCCGCCGCCGCCGCCGTATTGCAGCCTGGCGAGGGGCCCTCCGTCGTGCATCCAACTTTATTTTACCAGTACATGGCTTCAAGAGGTCTCTAGCACATTAACCCAGCTTCCATGAGCAAGGGAGCTTCTTCACACCATCATCATCTTCAAGACTTGATCAATCTCACGAAATTGACTGGAAATCCAAGCATGCATGGCCACAGGCTTCTCAATGCAAAAACCAGAGTGTAACTAAAAAAGGAGTAAGAAAGGGGGGCTAAAAAAGAGTGTTGAGATTCCCAGGACCGACCAGACCTCCTTCAAAATATGACAAATATCTGACAGATGTTATCATGGTAATTTAATTCGCATCCCAGGTTACAGCAGATATCTATAGAGCAAGAGACCATTCTGAAGCTGGAAAGAAACGTTTCAGCGGCATCGTTTCACATCCCAGACTATCAAAAAGCTAAAACAAGCAGTGACATCTATCATGAGCATTATTCCATATTGATCATCTCTGCAACCAATTAACTGCTACTTACTAAGCTGTCATACAAACGTAAAGGGAAAGAACGCCCCTCCCCCGGCCTCTAAAACGGAAACATTCCTAAAGTTGTTTATATCATGCAGGTTTTAAGTACAAGAGAAGCCCCTATATCAGTTATTTTATGGATACCGTGCATAAGTTTATGGAATTTAATGCAGTAATTTGAACTACTCTGACTACTTTGGATCTGCTGCTGCACTAAGTTCAACAGCAGCATCAGCTTTACCACCATGTTCTGCTGGACCATCAACCTTCAATTCTGCCTCATGCACTTCTCCTCGGCATGACCTGCTGGATCGTAATCCTTTGGTTCTGCTATATTCTCCGGCTTAGCGCCATGGCCAGCTTGACCAGTTTCCTTGGATTCTGCATCATGGCTTGACTGACCATCTGCAGGGCTGATGTCAGTGGAATCGGCAGCTCTCTCGGTTGCTTCAGAGGTATCGCCTGCAGATGCATCTTCCACAGTCGCATCTTTCTTAATTGTCCCCACCTTCACATATTTGCTCATGAACGTATATTCCCAGTCCTGCAACGCCTCGAGCTCGAAAGGACCAAGACCAGAAATATCACCAGTCAAGTCCTTTGGATCAAAGGACATTTTTGCCAATGCCCTACTGGCATCTCTACCAGCAAATAACGCATATGGACCACCAGGTCCATAAAACGTCCTGTGTAAAGAAACATAAAAATGAGGAAGATTTCAATTACCACGAATCTCCAAGTAGTTAGTACAATGCCATACGAATGCTGGATTCAAGTGAACAGGACAAGACTTTTTAACATTTAGTAGCATAACAACATGCTAGAAACTTAATTGCTTAGGTTCAAAAGTCAATTAAGCTGGCATAGAAAAAAGATGGAACAAAACTGACAGATTCTGCAACAATAGCAGGGTGGGACATGTGAAGATTAAAATCACCAGCTAGAAGCAGGCATAAATATTAGATCAGGACAATAGAAAATGAGCATAATGATGTGTTTCTACAAATGTAGCTCTTATGAAGCCATGCTGCACGAGCTGAAGTAAACACCAAGCATCAAGTTGAGTCATGGTTCCCAGATCCTGAGGAGACAAGTCACAGGGGAACAAACAAAGCTACAATACCTTAGAAAACTGAAGGCTAGAATACAACCAATTAAGTAGGACTTTTTTGCTTTTTATATTGCCACACAGGAAGGCTGTTTAAGTAATATTCTAGCCTTTTATTGCTTAGCCTGATATATTACAAGAATTTCAGCTCTTATCCACCAAACAGAAAAGTCAAAACATAAAAAGCATACAGTTTAGCTTTTTCTGAAAAAAAAAAAAACAAAATCATACACTAAATTGACTCTAGGTCATCTCAATATGTATCAACCAGAAGACCATTGCTTCTCTTTGTAACTTTCTCTAAGTATTGAGCATGTCTAACTGTCAGCAATCCAGTTTTCTGAACCTTAAACAGATTTTTTTTCCCCAGCCAGTATTGGGTTAGAAATCGTCATTTTACCTGAGATTTTGTTTTGCCAAATGCCATACTGTCTCTCATCTAAACTTCTAGTCCTAGGATTTAGTTTTCCAAATCTGTCCATTTTTCCTTCTCCGTGCTGTGTTACAGGTTATAATATTCCCCCAAGGAAAAGGGTTATAATACACTCATGGACCATTTGCTGGTCTGAAGGGGCCCTTGGATATGCATTAACATGCATGTGAAGTGCATCTTGTCTCGTTAGTCATGTCCGTTGCATATGACCAGGCACATCTTGATGCAGACCTGAAGGGCCCCACTGTACTGGACCACGAAAGAGTCTGATGAGCATCTGACAAGACCTGTCTCCTCACCCAAATAGTTCAAATTTCAGTTCTTAATTTTTCTGGCATATGAAACACTTAGACCCTCCATGACACTACCATTAAGCCTTTATGACAAGTCAATTCTTCACACAACTACAAAAGCAGAGGCATCAAGCCTAGCTTCATATTGTATATTTTGATATAGTCAGCCTATGAGACTCACCCTGTCGCATACAGATATCTACATCTTACAACCTTGTGCCTAAGGAGTGGATCACGCCACTTTGTTGAATCCTTCTTCAAAGCAAACCTCGCCTAATTCCTCAAATAGTTCAAGGCATCATGTTCATGCCAAAAATTTAGGTAAGCTATGTAGAAAATACAATCATATATAAAGTAGCTAAAATCACCTTCAAAGGGAGTGCATATTAAATCAACTAATCCTTGTGGCAGTGGACACCACAAAAAGATGATTCCTAACCACTAAGGAATTTTCAGTACTTCTAGGCATAAATTGAAACTCCAAGTCATTCAGAAAATGCACCTACTCTCCCTATCAGAGATCATCAACCACATTATTATGCTCTTCCACATATATGCTGTTCTAACAGATCCGGACTCCGACAGCAATATAAGTCTCGTTTCCAAAGTTAATTATTCCTTTCTAGCAATATTAACAAACAGCTTAAGTCTCCATTCTCCAAGTGTCCATACTCGAAAGAAACAAGTAACACATTCTGCTCCTCTTTGGTGTTACAGTAACCATCAAGCAAGGGATCTAATAGATCATCCCCATCATTTTTTATTCTCCTAAATAGACTTGCTAAAGAAGACAAAGCCATTATACCAAAAACCCAGTGCATAACTTTCTGAACATGAGAACAAGGATTTTAGAAATCTCCAACTCATCACAACTTAAATAAAATGTATTTTGGGAGGTTTTATAAATTATGTGATATTCATTAAGAACAACTAGAAAATTGTTTTCAATTTTGTATTCAATCCATTTTATGAGAATGTTTGTAGCAAGGTCTAAAATTTTGACCAAAACAGATTGATTTCCACCAAATTTGATCCGACACTAACCAAAATTTCCTGTTCCAATCAGTTTCGGCATTTCACATGAACCGACTGAAAGTCAATATTTTATTGCATTTTTTTGTTTGACAAGAAAATAAGATTAGTGTTTTCTAAAATTCATCATATAACTGAATCATACATTATATAAGGCTTTAATTTCATGCAGACTTTATTAATGGCTAGTAAGATGCAATCTTAATAAGTACACACATCTTAATATGTACGCCTTTAATTCTAAACAAATAAAAGCATTGTGATATGTAGCAAAATTAGATTAGAAGGTGATGGTGAGCTATCTCATTATTATCCTCATTGGCATCAATACTACCAACCATGCCATAATGATAATGATTTGCCTTATGTATTTTGCAATAATATGGCAAGTTAAATAGGTATGTGTAAATTTCATCATCATAAATTGTTAATTTAAGCTTCATTAAGTGATATTTGGCATTTTACTTCACAGACAAGTACATCCATAAGATAAATTTAATGCATAAAGCTTCAACATTGTTAAGTTCGGTCCAAAACTACTGATTACTGAAATTACATAAGTTTTGATCAAAGGTAACTTAAAACAACAAAACAATACAAGTTCAGTCCAAAACTACTGATTACTGAAATTACATAAGTTTTGATCATAGATAGTTTAAAACAACACAATAATACAAAATGACTTGCCACGAATTTTTATATTCTGACTTTATTGATTGAAACTCCAAAACTCAAAAGACTGTCCAGGGGACCAAAACCAAAAGTGAAACCAAGTTTTGAAACCTTAATCCAAAGCATAAAAATTATAGTGCATTTTCACTTTCTAGATTTTATGATCTCGATAGCCTTCTCACTATAATAAAAATAAGATATATTCACTTGGGCTTGAACTAATTCTGAATCTTTATTTTGTGATTCAGAATTGATTCAATGTCTTCCCCAATCTCATCATTACAAGAAAACATGATTCAAAAACTCATCACCTTCCATCTTACTCAAAAAAAATTAGTGGAAAACCTGGGCTAAAAGGCCAAGTTCTTACTACATAATAATTCTCACAAATCTCAAGATGATGATGGTTCGATTGCAAAAACAAAGTTAAAAATTTCGTACGCAAGGGCTACGATTGCTTTATCAAGCACAAGGATATTTGCATCCTTAGACTATTGTACGGAGTTATCCTCACTGAGTCAATCTCAAGTTTCTTCTTAAATCTTCAATTGAGGCTTCATCATAAGGTTACTTGGTCCCTATGCAACTTTGGACTCCTAAGCTTTTTGATGAATAAATTATTTGGTTACCTAGCCATTAATTAAGTCACTAGGTTTTTGAATCATCCTAATGTTTAGTTTTATGTTAATATTTCAGGTTACCTCTTAGAGGTAAGCCAAATATAGGGTTGTGGAAAAGCTAAATAGAGGTACATTATAGTTATGATTGATCAGAGAGAACTGACTCAGCAAGACCCAACTGCCGTTCCTCTCTCTCTTTTCTGTCCCTTTCTTCTGTCCTTCTCCCTCTTTTCTTTTAGAACTTCTACTGGTTGTCTCTCTCTGTAGTCTTTAATCCCCTATTTATTTACATTGGAGGTCTCTAATGAACCTATAAATACCAGTCATTTCATTTTGAATCTTAATACTAAGTTTTTCTTAAAGCATACCCAGCCTCTATGAACCAACATCAATTGAAGTTCAACCCTAGATCTCATCTTGGGGCTCACTAGAATAGTCTGAACATCAAATTGACAATGTTAACTCTGATACAGGTTTTGTGTAACTTGAGTTCAATTGAAAGTTGATCTAGCATATACCATTTCAGACCTGCAACACAGAAATCCTTAGCTAGGACCATTGTCTTTACTTATAAACTGAGAAAGAAGCCATATGCTCAAGGTCTTTCCCAGATATTGAAAAAGACCTTAGCTGCCCTTTTTATTATCACCAGATAGTAAGTTGGCAAGTTGACTTGTTCTGTAGTTTCCCCCACTTTTAAGCACACCTTAGCTCTCAAAAACAACTTCTAAGTACTCCTGCATCAGCACAAATATCAGAGCCAAACTTCCTAGACTACATTCCATTCTCTTGCCTTTTCATCTTCGTCTATTATCAGCTCTTCTTCTACATAGCACTTGACACCAAGTTAAAAGTTGGCTTGAGGCCTTCTTTCAAAATTATTAGGGAGGCAAGAACCTTCTAGTAAACAAATGGAAGCATGGCTACCCTATTAGTGTCCCATGGCAAACTTTGTGTCATCAATGGTTGCCAAGCAGGCAAAACTTGGTTCATCATCCCCAAATCCTCCTAAATTGCTAGTTCAGAACACTCTGAACCACTTGGGGATAGCATGCAACTGTGTGAATGGGTCCAAGGAATGAGAAAATTAGGAAACAGAAGAACTTGCTATCAAGCTTCAATGAACCCAAAGAATGAGGGAACTAGGAAATAGAACAATGCCAACAAACCAACTAGTCACAAGAAGCAAGCACGTGTTTCTCAACATCTGGGATAAATATATGGGCCTAGTGAGTGTTTCTTATGGGCTTTAGGTCTAAATGAAAGCATGCTATCTTGATTTGCGGTCAAACTCAGATTACTGGCCGATTTCAATAAATAATAGCAATGAAGTTATTCTAGACAACTGTGATATAAAACACAGTTAAAACTCAAGTTTCCTGGAGTCAACGCATAAGGAAAACATAGTAGTTGGATTTTACATGAACTATGATGAACAAAAGATAGACAACATATGTCATCAGAGAATAGAGGATGGATAGAAAAGATGAAGATAAACTCAGAACATATTCAAAATCAGACTTCATACTTCCAGTTCTAACTATTCAATCATGAAGATTCCAAAAGGTTGGACAAGAACCAATCAACGTTACATAGCCCCAATCAAGCAATCAAAGTCTATGACTTCATCATGGATAGGAAATAGAATCAGCAAAGAGTAATATCTCAAGAAATAGCCACAAAGGATTGATGGTTGTACTGGTCACTAAGAGAACAGTCTCACAAAATATTAATGCCTAACAATTTCTATAGCTGATTGGAAGGACATGGTTAAAAAACCACCACTTATCTACATAAAATTGTTTGATCATCCTAAAGTTTGAAATTTGAATTTCCCATGCCAAGATCTAACTCCAGTTAACAAATGCTTATTATGTCAAATGTATATTATAGTGCATAATCATGCAGCCTTACCAAAGGAGGTTGATCAGTTAGACCAAATTAGAAGTCATATAATCCCATGGTTTTCCATTTTGCATAGAGAAGAGTGGAGACCACAGCACAAAATTTATTATTTAACTAGCCTCCAAGAGTCTCAAATTCTTCATTTTCAACTTCATTTACAATTTCTTCCGCCTCTACAGATGATTGAATGGTTTACAAGAAGCACCATGAGTTAGGCGCTTTTTATATCCTAAGGTACACACCTAAAGCGACAAGTTAAATGCTTTTTATACTTTAGGCAAGGTACCCTTATTTTGGCACACATATGGTAAAATAAATGTATGCTTTTATCTGATTTGAGACACAAGAAAGGTGCGCCTCCCTTCATAAGCCATATTTATAATTTTTTAAAAAATCTACTATATTATTAGACTATGTTGACGTAATGATGTATCATCTTATATATGATTATTTTTCTTATCCTATAAATAAGTTAATTAAAAGATAAAGAGATGAACACCAAAAATTATGCTAACATTTGAGAAAAAAAGAAAAAAACATTAAGGGACTGCAAATTTTAGCTGACAAAAAGAATGATTTTCATTAAGCTAATAGGCTAAATATATTATTACTATAATTTTTTTAGCTTTTTTCTATTATGTGTTATAAATATTGCTTATATAAATTATTTTATATATTTTAAAAATATGTGCTTCACTTCGCTTAGGCGAGCATCTATACTTTACGCCTTGTGCTTAAGCTCTAAGGCCCTTTATGCTTAGCGGCTTAGCACTTTTTAACAACACTGATGTTCCTTAACTTGCCATCCATGGTATACAGCAGACATGTCCTTATTTATGTGAATTTTCTTGTTCATAATTAGTCATATTGTTGAAAATTACATGGTACGTATTGATGCTTTTATCTCTACACAAATCTCTGTCATCTATGCACTTAATTTGATCATAGTTATACTTGCACGTTGCAATGCATGGACCTAATTCTTCAACACTGGTCAGATCGCCAGCTATATGCAAGAGTGGTGCAAGCTGTCTAGTCCTCTCTTTCTGGATAACCATACTTACCCATAACAACTGGTTTATATTCATATTGTTTCTCTGCACTTGATCTCATTGTCCATGTTCTTCAATATAGGATTTAAAAGCGTTATGCAACAATATGGCTAATATGTTTTTTTCTGTGCTTGAACAAAACATCTTTGCAAGACATGCTTCACCCTTGATCTTGAGAACAAGCTATTTAGCAAAAGCTCCAAAATAGGTAATCCAAGGCAAGTGCTCATCATCCATATACCAAAAACAAGAATCAATCAAACTCCAATACCAAATCAGATAAGAAAAGTGATTAAAATGCCTAAATGCATTGATAGAAATAGTATGATCCATAGGTCTTGAAACAATTTTCTTGCTACAACAGCCAAAAACAGCAAGAAGAAAGTCAAAAGCTATATATTATACATGAGAGAAAATAGAGGTCGGCAACAAGAAATAATAACATGGTGTAAATAAAGCTAAATTATTTTTTTAAAAAAAATCATAGGCCAGCTGGAGGGGTGAGGTGGAGAAGAAAACAACAATTAAATCTATGGCAAATGAAAAGGATCATATTTTGCAAAATAACCTAAGAACTAATGCAGTAAACAAAGAATCAAGAAAATATTCTAGTAAACCACAAGGATCACTAAAACCTCCAATTTTACAACAAATAAATAAATTATAAAATTGAATGAAATGACTCGCAAAAAAGAGTACGGAAATGCATTCATATTTTTCATTTTTATTAGCAAACAAATGGAAAGTAAATAATAACAGAATTGAGAGGCCAAAGACGCCAGTAATGCCACTAGCAGCCAATCACTTGGGGGAAAAAAAAAGATGGCACTGAAAACAGCTGTTTTCCAGTCATGTTAAGAGTTATCATTCACATAAAGACATATAATTGATATGCATCCTGACTTAAAATAAGAAATGCAATCAGTACTCTGGTTCTGGTTTCCATTTAAATGTACTAGTTATTGGCATGTCACAATGCACAAGAGCGATAAAGTAGGAAGGCCATTAAAATCAACAATATACCCATGGAGACTTGACTGACTGTTTAAGTAGGACTTGAACACTTCATATCAAAAGAAAAAAAAAAAACAACGAAACATACACATAGCATGCATTTTTGAGAGACAATGTGAGGCAACATGCCACTGCTTCACAAGGAAAGAAGTAATTTATTAAGACTAGATTTCCAGTAACATTTCAAGGGTAGCCTCACAAATAAAGGTGTTGGCCCAGTGAATTTCAATTTAATAGTAGAATATATGCAGTAATTAAAACTACATCAACTTAAGGACTATTGGACAAATTCCTATAAAGCAGATTGCAGACCAAGCTACTAAAAACAGAATACATTCTACATAAAAAGTCTTGCAATATCTCCTAACAGAGACAAAGTAGGAATAGAAGGCTAATCATATCATAACTTCGATGGATCCTAAACTAACGAATCTAGATAGTAATAGGCAGGATTAGGCTGTCTAAATCAATTGATGCAAACCATCACAAGTTATTGTTCTAGAGTTAGCTGAGTTAGACATTGGAAATTCAGAGGAAAAAAACTGGCAAATTCATCAAAAATGCAAACAGAGTTCGAGGAACTAAAAAAAACTACAAAATTAATAAAACTTTTAAAAGCACCTTTAAACCTATTTATTCTTTTACTTAAAATAGATATAGTAAAGGCAAGAAAAATAATAAATGGAAGTGAAAAACAACACAACCAATAAAAATACATGGTATCAATATGTTGTAATGCATAGAGGCTTCTTATATTAATTGTGAATAAATCAAAGAATTCATGTAGAATTCAAAAACAACTGAAAAATTTTGGATTTGTTAGTTTATGGAAAATAAATCAGAGAATTAGTTGGCCAAGAAAACAAATAATTCAAAAAAAATTAAATAACTCAGACCATAATGTTGCTGCAGGTGGAAAATATGACAGCCATGACTTGAGTAGTGTCATCAAGACAGTAGTTTGCTCAAATCAAACAGGTAATTAAGAGAATCACGTCTCAAACAACAATTTTAGATACAACAGAAGTAAATGTGATCAGAAAATATAATGACATGGCATATTGAAGATGAGATTTTAAAAGTTGACATGATGGTCATCATGATTGGTCACCAAGACTGAGATGGACCAAGAACTGGTTACCCTTGGCGGAGATGGAAGGCGGAAAATTCAAAAAAGGTCCAAGATTTTATGAGATCTTGGATGTATCAAAATCAAGATATTCAAATACTGGCCTGTGGTAAGTCCAAAATTAACAAGATTTTCATATTTATTAATTAAAATGTCTATTTAAAGAAGTAATAAAAATGTGATTAGAAAATATGGACCGATATAGTTATTGTATCGATCAATGTCCCCAATCTATCAGTTTATACCAGCCAATGTAAGAAAAGCCCAAGATTTGTAATACAACGTATCAGAGGATAACCCAGTATCAACACAAACAGAGATCTCAGCCAGATGGAAACCTTGATTGAAGGAGATCAAAAGCATATTAAATAAGTATAGTTTTGAAATACAACATGAATAAGTACAGACACTGCAATACTAATGTAATAACCCTGACACAATAATACTGAATTGCACAATCCAGCCGATTGCATGATATACATAAAGAATGGAACCCTGTTAGGAAGCAAATAATTATTACAATCACGCACGTAAGAATTGATCAGCTAAACGTCAACAAGTAGCAGCAGATATTGCGAGTAAGGAAGGATTCTAGTTTTTCTTTTTTTTAAAAAAAGGATCAGATTGACATCAGTTATGGATTAGACCTTTCATTTTTTTTCAGAACCACTGCTGCAACTAAAACCAACAATATCCAAAGATATTCTGACACTACAAATTAGATAAGCACTGCATCCATGAACCCAAAATCTAAACCTCCTATCACAGTTTTGAAGGGACAGAAACGGACGCAAGAGTACCCTCTGGGGTAATAAAATTTACTTTCAGAACCATCACATGTAAAAATCAAATCCTCAAATTCATCAAAGCCACAGAAGTTCTAATATTCAACAACTTACAAAAAAAACACCTTGCAAATTCACAAAAAAATCTCAAAAAGCATACAGAAAGGCATCACAAAAGACAAAAAGGGCAAGCACATCAAAACAAATCATTCACAACAACTACTTAAAAGAAACTCCAGGTAACAACTACTTAAAAAACTCCAAGTAGCACAACGTAAACACATCGAAATCAACATTTCAACACATAGCGTCCCACAGCTATTGCATGCTATTGTTTTCCCGGTCACATAAGACCGATCAGAAGGAGATATAACTTACTAATCGAAACCAAACCAAAGATGAAGCCTAATCTAAAGCCCATACGAATTACAAGGGCAGAACCAACAAAAATTAGAGAGAATAAGTACAAGACTCTAAAACCCCTAAAATCCTAAAACCTATAAGTTAATTAAAAAAAAAAAAGATCAGATTTTGACGGGGAAAAAAAATTGAAAAAAACAGGCATCAGAACCAGAGTCCAGACCCTAAAACAAAAAGAGCCGATCAAACCTTCAACTCCGACTAAAAAGGAAAGAACGAAGACGAAAGGAGAGAGAAAGGGGGATCGACCTGCTCTGGGTGACGTCGTAGATCTGGCCCTTGATGGCCATGAGGAGGGGCATCTTAGGATCGGAGCCGTCATAGGCCTTGAGCTCCTCCTCGGCGATCTCACCGACCTGGACGGGGGGCGGGAGGGGCTCGACGGCCTCGAACTCGGGCTCGCGCTTCCTCGGGGCGGGCGGCGGCTGGAGGAAGCCGGAGATGACGTGATAGAAGGCGGCGGCCAGGGCCAGCACGGTGAAGAAGGTCGCTGGGGACAGCCCCGTGTAGGCCTCAATCGCATGCTTCAAGTCTCCCAAAGCTCCGCCACCGCCATCTTCTCCCTCTCGCCTCTCTCTTTTGGGGGTATTACAACAACTTTATAATCCCTTGACCCGTTTTTCTTTTCTTTTATATCCCAACAACAACGTTTTTTTTTTTTTTTTTTTCAAGACAGTGAGCAGTGCGAAGGAGAAAGAAGGCGGCGGACGGGAGTTATGGCCCTGAGCGCACGTGAGAAGAGACAGGAAAGGCACCGGTTTTTAGAGAATAGGATGGTGTTAAAATGAAAAACTTTATTTCAAATGACGTTTTTTCCTTTCATATTACTCTTTCTTCATCAATGGGGTTATTGATGGGTAACGTAGGAATTATCACTTTAAGTAATAATTTTGCTCTAAAATTATTATTTCAAGTAGCGATTTTTTTAGACAGTAAACAAGCTATGGAGTTTGTCAGATACTTAAACTTTTGGATGAGCTGGATTGATTTGTCTCATACTTAAAACCCTAGCCTCTGCTCCCATACTTTCTTCGCCCTTCTGTTACTTTCTTTAGCCCCCTCTCTCTCTCATTGGATCATCCTCCGCGATATCGCTTGTACTCCACACTCAGTTCTTTCAAGGTAAAGATTCACATTACCTCATTCCTTAAACTGATCTTTATATGCTATCAAGTAACTATCTGACAACCAAGGTTTTTTTTTTTTTTTCTTGATACCAAGTGCATGTTTGAGATTTTCTTGACAAAGGACAAAGCATGAGATGTGTGTTTGTTTCTGGGTAAAAATAAAAAATACATGAGCCAAATATATATAATAGAGATGTGTATTTTTTTGTCTATGTGTAGAGATAAAATATGGGAGCATAAATAAACATAAAAAATATTTTTATTTTCTTGTATCAACTGGATGCATAAGGATATTGGTGTTTATTTTAGTTATGATATCATCATGGGAAATTAAGTGTTTTATCTTAATTTGTACCATATGGTTTTTGGAAACTAATATGTGCTAAATGCTACTAATATATATATTTAAATTTTGTTTGTTTGTAGCTAATCTAAGATAAATTTTGATCACCTTTTTTCATATGAAAACTGTAAGAGTTTTGCTCTATTATGATGGATCAATTGAACATGACCAAGAAGGGATACATTATAATCAACCTCCACGTAAATGTTTAAAATTGAGCATGAAAACAAGTTTTGCTGAGTTGGTTGATCGGGTAAATACAGTTCTAAAAATTTTAGTACAAAAATATATCATTAGATTGATGTGGAGATCTCCAATATTGCATCAAAAATATGTGCTTCATCCAATTGAGGACGACGACGATGTAGAGCACATGTTGACATTTCCTCAAAATTTTTAGAATATCGGTATATTGAATTATATATTTTCAAGGATGATGTTCCCGAGCCATATAATGTTGGTCATACAGAGGATGTTCAGGATAGTTCTCCTATAGCCCAGCAACAGGAACGGTTAGGACTCCAGTGGATTTCCCAATGATTGAAGGATTTATGCCAGCAATGGAGAGCGATGATATGGTAAATAATTAGTTCAACATTGATAGTCGGGAATGGAGTCAGACGAGAGTGCAGATGATGACTATTGGCCTGAACATAATGACTCAGATAAAGAGCCAAATGAAGATGAAGAGTCATATGGAGACGATATAGTTCATGACACTGACTTTAGTTCCATTCCTATATACAGTCATCTAAAACCTATTCCAACTTAGGTACATGATCATCAAGCCTTTGCATATGAACAAGTACCAGAATTTTATAATGAGTTGAATTTGCATGATGGCATATGTTAGTACTCCGAGAGAGTTACCCTTCAATTCTTAATTTTGGGATCCATCAATGACAGAGTTTGCTAAAGGATTATTTTTAATACTAAAGATGAACTGAAGAGAGCATGTGCAATGTAACACATCAAGAAGCATCGCACATATAATGTGGTGGAGTCAAATAAATTATTTTGGAGTGTTAAATGTGCCTCTTCAAGTACTGCCCAAAGTTGTCAATGGAGGTTGCATGTTGCAAAGTTGAAGAAGCATGGATTTTTTGAGATCACAAGGTATGATGGGCCGTACTCTTGTTTATTCAGTAATTTAACTTGGGATAACAAATATATTAGTTCTTGAGTTATTAGCTATATCATTCGATATATTATGGAGAAAGATCCAAGTGTGAATATTGATGTTGTTATAGCAACTATTGCAGAACAATTTACTATACGGTGTCATATTCCAAAGCATGGCATGGAAAGCAGAAGGCATTGATTGATATATTTGGTGAATGAGAATCGTCATATGCAAAGCTTCCTAAATACATGCTTGCACTGCAGAATGCAAACCCTGGAACAGTTGTATGTTGGAATTTCTATAATGAAGCAAGTTCTTCTGTATGTGTCCTGAATTATGTATTTTGGGCATTTCATCCATCCATTGAGAGGTTTCGATATTGTCGCCTAGTGATTTCTATTGATGGAACATATCTTTATGGAAAGTATAGGGGGAAGATGCTCATTGCGATAAGCATTGATGCTGATAATAGGATATTTTCACTGGACCATGCAATTGTAGATGAAGAGTTTACAGCTAGCTGGAGTTTTTTGCTGAGGCTTAGGGGGCATGTTGTGAAAGATAGAAATGATATTTGTCTTATTTCTGATCGACATCCAGGTATACTAAGTGCTATAGCTGATAATGAAAATGGATAGGCTCCACCAAGAGCTTATTATCGGTATTGTTTGAGACATGTATGCAGTAATTTTTGTTGGGAATTATATCCTAAAGCCAATCAACAACATGTAGATGATTGTGCAAGTTGTAAATATATAAATTATTAATTAATAAAATATTTATTTGGCAGTTCATCACATCGCATCTTTCTGAAATTAATTCTTTTGTGATGGAGTCTTTAGAACCATAATCTATTCAATAAAGAGAGGGCTTATTGAGTGGTTCTTAAAATAATCGCGACCAAATAATATAGTTATAAGACAACTATATATTAAGTAAAGGTCGTTGTATGTCATATGGGTTGGTTGTCTTCTTTACCAAGAGTGTGGTGACACTGGTATGACATGCAGGTGAGGTGTATGACATTTCACTGAACGTGACCAATCTGCGGAACACTCTTCTGCCAAGTAGTGTTCGCGAAGGGATATGGATATAAGTATCCCTTTGATCTGAGATCACCATGGTAGCTTGCAAGCAACCTATTGTACTTTGGTGCCGATTACTGGATTTATAATCCAATGACAGAAGGTTTTTGGGTACAGTAAAGTACTTATGGAGCAGTGAGTGGATCAAGATGGGATTGACCCCTCCAAATAGTTTGGAATAAATATCTCACTGTATTTTAATTTAGCAAAACCTTGGCCAGGGTAGTCCCTTGAGGAGTCACAGGACTTATGAAGATTGAAACACTTTATGGATGAGTTGATTAAGGGTTGGCAGTTAAAATCTAAGTCATCTTGAGCATTGAAGGTTAAAGGGATGAATTATATATGGTAACCATATGCCAGAGGTTCTTGATTGTTGCTCTGCAACCTTCGGCCTATCCGAACATCAGGTGTCATTGTTAGATGACTATTCGATTAGTATTGGAAGTGTTCCAGTACTACGGCTTAGTGTTCAAACCTATGGGGTCACACACCATAGGGGATTCTACCTGACTGGATGATTGAGAAACTAAATGTTAGTAAATTAATTAAGGATTAAATTGGCAATACGATTGCTGGCTAGCTCAATTTGAATGAGCTATGAACATCTTGGTCAAATCAAATAAGATTTGGTTTGGACTCAAATTTAGGTAAGCCTAATGTTAACATCCGTTTAAATTCGAATTACGAATTTAATTTCAAACTAATTTTAATTTTAAGTTTAAAGATTGAATTTTGAATTCAAAATTTTAAGTATGAATTTAAAATGGATGTTAATAACCTCTCCCTAATTACCCTTCATTCCTTAACTGCTAACCTTTTCGATTTTTAACTGAAAAAGAGATGAAGAGTTTCTTCTTTAACATGAAGAGTTTCTTCATTAACTCCTTTTGGTTTTTTAACTGAAAATAAAGATGAAGGGTTCTTCCTTATCTTTCAAGAAACGTTGGAAAAGGAAACGATAGGGAGATGAGAAGTTTTTTAGGATGAAAGGGATTCTGGCTATAAAAACCTGGGGTAAATGTTTCATAAAAAAATACATTCCATGAGCACCTTGGTGTTAAAAAGAAGAAATCTCATCATCGAAGCCTAGGAGAGGAGCTAGCACTCCGAAGAGGCTGGTCAGGACCATAGCCCTGGTGTGGATCACCTCTAGAGGTCATACACCTTTGTGTGGCTTGCAGAAGTACTACCTACCACCGCTACTGTTGCGTGAGTTATTAAGCATCAAAAGGTAAAAGATTCATTTGTTACTAGACTGGTGACTTAGATATGATCTAAGACACTAGGCCACAAACATAGATATGATCTATGTTATTTATGTTAACATAGATTTAATCTATGTCCTTTTCTTTATACCTTTATATATATATATATATATATATATATATATATATATATATATATTATCCTGTTGTAGGCTGATATTGGATTAGATCCAATATCTTATTGCTTCCATTGCATGTTTATTTTACAAAATGTTAAAATGCATTTCTGTTGCCTGCAAAGCTTTTCTAACAATGGTATCAGAGCCTGGTTAGTGCTCTTAGTTTCTATCATGCTCTACTCTGGGATGGTCCAATGAGGGAGGCTACTGGTAGTACCCCGATCATTGTGCCTAACGAGCGTCTGGTAGGGATATCAGGGACACACCAATGAGGGAGGCTACCGGTAGTACCTCGGTGCGTGGTGCCCAACTACCCATGACTCGGAGAGTGCAATAGGCTGCTGAAAGCACTTGAAAGCTATTTTGGTAGGAAGCCAAGTACTTGGATTGGATAAATTCACAAGGCCATCCGATCATAGGAGAGAAGTAGGGTTTAAAGACCTTCTCTTTTCATTCAATGGGGTCTCCTATGGCGTGTTGGGATGCCACTTGTGTCATGACTCATGAAGAAGAAAAGTGAAAAGAATATAGATTAAAACTGTTTTAATATCATTTTTGGTTGATATGATCATAAATTATTTTAATTTTTGTAAAATCTGTTTTACATGTTAAATTAAAATTGTTTCAATTTAAGAGTTTGTTGACTTTAATTGAGAAATTAAATTATCTTAAATGACAAAGATATCTAGAATATGATTTGAAGATCTTAAGTCATTTGTATAAGTATTAAGGGTCATGGGTTAGCTTGAGTTGGATCCTTAATTGGGTTAGACCTAAGTTTAGATTAATTAGACTAAAAAGAGAACTTAAATCTAATCAACAGTTGAGTTAGGTTACATTCTTTTTAAATCTCTCTAATTAGTTAGATTGATTAGTTTATAAATCTAAATGGACTTGTTTTGTTGCTCAGTGGTGAGCCCAAGTCTTTATACTAATATAATCGAATCTGATGAACCCATCCCTTGATCTCCTTACCTGTAAGATGTGGTCGATCAGAATTGATTGGGTAACTCCATGATTCAAGATAGCTCATGTCACTTATGGTGATTCAGTATGACTGATTTAGGTACCCATGGACTAATTATTCATGAACCATTTTACAAGTTAGTGGGAGAATTCTTGATTATAGTCCATGTGTTCTCTTTCATATGTCACACATTAAAAAGAAATCCTCTAAATTATTAGGTCCTTAAAAAGATGAAGTTATGGAGATAACTAAGTCTTAGCCTCCCATTAAGTGGATGGTAATGGGTCCAATAGTTGGGTGATCATTGGCAGACCCAAAGATCGAATGTTCATTAGGCTATTGGAATTGCCAATCCTAATATGATGGCTCAATGTGACTCTCTTAACGTAGTCAGGTGAGCCGGCCAAAGTTGGGCTTGACTGTTCGTTGGTTAGAAGCATTGAATTTTGTCACGTTAATGGTTGGACCTAACTAGGACCTTCAATAGGAGGCCCAAAGGCCGATTGAAGAGCACCCTGGGCAAAATTAATTACTAGAAGTTACTTGGAGAAGTAATCAGTTAAAGAACCTACCTTTAGATGTGCATGGGTGAGCCGGCCAAAGTCGGGCTCATGTATTGTCTATTGGATTCTAGTACCCACTAAGGGATTAAGAGTAATTTCTCGGATTGGAGGTAGAGGCTACAGTCTGAATAAAATATTGGAGGGCCTTTAGACTAAATCCATGTCTTTAGGATAATAATTTATATAAATAATATGTTTTTGGTTTTCCTTTCAGATAATGTCTACTAACTTATCGCTCCGTTCATTGCTTGATAATGAAAAACTTAAAGGTCCCAACTTTGATAGCTGGTATCGAAGGCTTAGGATTATCCTAGAGCATGAACGGATCCTTTATGTGATAACGGATCCAGCACCTGAAGTCCCTGCTCCTAATGCTCGGGGTTCGTCAAGGACATTTATCAGAAGTGGCTCTCTGATCGGACCACTGTCCGATGCATAATGCTAGCAGCGATGAACGACGAGTTCAGTCGCAAATTTGAGGAAGCCCAGCCAGAGGAAATTCTTCAAAAGTTGAAGGAATCCTTTGGAACACCAGACGATGTTGAGAGGTATAAGGTCTCTTGTGCCATCTACAACGCGCGGATGCGTGATGGAGCCTCAGTCACTGATCATGCATTGTACATGATCGAAGATTGAATACTTGGGCAAACTCGGATGTCCCTTGCATGAACAACTTAGAAAAGATGCGATACTGAACTCCCTGCCTCCTTCCTATCTTGACTTTCTCGATCATTATAGAATGAATAAGCTTGTTGTAAACTACCATGGTTTACTTGGTTTACTACAAACTTATGAGAAATATCACCAGCTCGATAAAGGGGTGGTGAATTTAGTGGGAGGTTCTTTCGGAGGTCATCGCCCTTTAAAAAGAAAAAGAGAAAATAAAAGGAAGAAGGTGCAAAATGCTGGAACCAATCAGACTAAAAAGGTTAAAGCTGATCAGAGTAAGGAGGAGTGCTTCTTTTGCAAGAAGCAGGGTCATTGGAAGAGGAACTGCCCCTTTATATTACATCCCTTGACCCGAACAGGTCCAAGAAGAGGAAGCAGCAAGGAAATGAATAAGGTATATATGATAACGCCTTGTAATTTCTCTATCTATGATACTACTAATTAGGTATTGGATATCGGAAGTCCAATTTACATATGCAATTCTTTGCAGGGACTTCAAGTTAGTAGAAAATTTGGGACGGTGAGAGATTCTTAAATATGGGGAATGGAAGCCAAGTTCCAGTCCTGGCGTTGGGAGTCGTCAAACTTGTTTTTGAGTCTTGTACAATCATTTTAAATGAATGTCATTATTGTCCATCTTTCATTTTAAATGTCATTTCTGTAGGCCAATTGGCCATGTCTGGTTATGAACTATCAATAAAGAATGACATTTGCAAAATCATTATGAATGGTTCTTGTGATGAATGGATATATGAGTAATGGCATATATGTACTATCGCAACCTGTTAGTGTAATATATACATCTAGCAAACGCCCTAGGATATACGATATCAGTAATGCTTACCTTTGGCACTGTCGGCTAGGTCATATAAACAAGAACAGGATAAACAAGTTGAGACAAGAAGGTCTACTTGAGGTTAATGATTTTGAATCCTTACCAACCTGTGAATCTTGTCTTATGGGTAAAATGTCCAAATCATCTTTTAGTGGAAAAGGTGAATGGGCCAATGAAATTCTAAGTCTGGTACATACCGATGTATACGGACCTATGAATGTCCGTGTCAGGGTGGGTATAATTATTTCATTACGTTTACAGATGATCTTTCGAGGTATGGTTATATATTCTTGATGAGACAAAAGTCTGAATCGTTTGAAATGTTCAAACGATATCGTAATGAAGTAGAAAAACAAACTAGAAAGTTTATCAAAACCCTTCGATTAGATCGAGGTGGTGAATATCTTTCCAGTGATTTTCTAACATATCTTGAGGAGAATGGGATTCTCTCTCAATGGACACCTCCAGGGACACCTCAGTTAAATGGAGTGTTTGAAAGGAGGAATCGAACCCTGTTAGACATGGTTCGGTCCATAATGGGCTTTGCTTCTCTATCGATCTCCTTTTGGGGTTATGCTTTAGAGTCAGCTTGTTATCTTTTAAATAGAATCCCAAGTAAGTCCGTTAACAAAACACCATATGAGATATGGATTGGGCATAAGCCGATACTCTCACACCTTTGGGTCTGGGGCTGCCCGACTTATGTTAAACGTTTGGAAACAGATAAGCTTGGACCTAGGTCTGACCGGTGCCTATTTGTAGGATATCCAAAAGAGACTAAGGGATATTACTTTTACTTGCCTGAAGAACAAAAATTGTTCGTCAATCTTAGGACTATCTTTTTAGAAAAGGAGTTCCTTGGTGAAGGAACTGGAGCTACTAAGATTGAACTTAGTGAAGTTCAACAAGGAGAAAAACCGATACACTTAAGAGACAATACAGAAGCGGATTTGATTAGAACAAACCCAGAGCCTATACAAGAACCATTAAGGAGATCTAGTAGGGTACTCCGTCAACCGAACAGATACTATGGTTTCTTGGTTCGGGATGACGATCCTATTGAACTCGATGAGAACAATGAGGATCCAATCACCTATATGGATGCAATGCAGAGGTTTGACTCTGAGAAATGGCTAGAAGCCATGAAATCCGAAATGAAGTCTATGGAAATCAACAATGTATGGACATTGGTTGATCCACCCAAGGGGATAAAACTCGTTGGGTGCAAATAGATTTTCAAAAGGAAAAGAGGCGCAGATAGACAGGTAGAGACCTATAAAGCCTGTCTGGTTGCCAAGGGATATCGTCAACGTTATGATATAGACTATGATGAGACATTTTCTCCTGTGGAAATGCTCAAATCCATTCGGATTATGCTTGCTTTAGCAGCACACTTTGATTATGAAATCTGGCAAATGAATGTCCAAACATTTTCTGAATGGTGAGTTGGACAAGGTGTATATGATACAACCTGAAGGGTTCACATCCACATGAGTCAATAGTGTGCAAGTTACAAAGATCCATTTATGGATTGAAGCAGGCATCTTGGAGTTGGAACATGCGGTTTGATAAATGTATCAAGACGTATGGTTTCGTTAGAAACAGAGAAGAACCTTGCATTTACAAATGGGCTAATGGTTCTGTGGTTGTATTCCTTATGTTATATGTGGATGACATTCTCTTAATCGGGAATGACATCCCAGCACTACATGAATAAATGTATGGTTATCATCTTAATTCTCTATGAAGGACTTGGGTGAAGCCTCTTATATACTTGGTATGAAAATCTATAGAGATAGAGCTAAGAGGCTTCTGGATTATCCCAATCTACGTACATAGACACTATGCTGAAACGGTTCAGCATGAAGAATTCTAGAAAGGCTATCTTCCAATAGGCCATGAAATTTCTCTCTCCAAAAAAGAGACAACTCCATAGGAAAGAGAGCGTATGAGTAGGATTTCATATGCTTCGGCAGTAAGTTTTATCATATATGCTATGACATGTACTAGACCAGACGTGGCATATTTACTAGGATAGTGAGCAGATACCAGTCTGACCCAGGTGATGTTCATTGGAAAGTAGTGAAGACTATTCTTAAGTATTTACAAAATACTAAGGACCAATGGATAATTTATGAAGAACCTGACTTAAAACTTGGGGGTATACTGACTCAGTTTTCAGTCAGATATGGGATGATAGCAAGAGTGTATCAGGATTTCTTTTTACCCTAAATGGAGGAGCAATCTGCTGGAAAAGTTTAAGCAGCACACTGTGGCGGACTTAGTATGTGAGGCAAATATATTGCGGCATCGGATGCAGCAAAGGAAGCTGTATGGTTGTAAAAGTTTCTAGGAGAACTGGAGTGACACCTTCTCTGGATGGTCCTATTTTGGTGTACTGTGACAATACCGAAGCCATTGCTCAAGCCAAAGAGCCGAAGTCCCATCAAAGCACCAAACATATTCTGCGCCGTTTTTACCTTGTGCAAGAAATCATGGAGCGAGGTGACATCGACCTTCATAAGATTGATGGAAAGGAGAACCTAGCGACCCATTCACTAAAGCTCTTGAATCAAAGAATTTGATGACCATAAATGAAAGATGGGTATTAGATACTATTCTCAGTGGCTTTAGTCCAAGTCGGAGTTGTTGGGAATTATGTCCTAAAGCCAATCAACTAACATGTAGATGATTGTGCAAGTTGTAAATATATATGAATTATTAATTAATAAAATATTTATTTGGCAGTTCATCACATCGCATCTTTCTAAAATAATTCATTTGTGATGGAGTCCTTAGAACTATAATCTATTCAATAAAAAGAGGGTTTATTGAGTGGTTCTTAAAATAGTCGCGACCAAATGATATATAGTTATAGGACAACATGTATCAAGTAAAGGTCATTGTATGTTATATGGGTTGGTTGTCCTCTTTACCAAGAAGTGTAGTGACACTAGTATGACATGCAGGTGAGGTATATGACATTTCACTGAACGTGACCAATTGTGGAACACTCTTCTGCCAAGAAGTGTTCGCAAAGGGATATGGATATAAGTGTTCCTTGACCTGAGATCACCATGGTAGCTTACAAGCAACCTACTGTACTTTGGTGCTGGATTACCTGAATTTTTAATCTAGTGACAGAAGGTTTCTGGGTACAGTAAAGTACTTGTGGAGCAGTGAGTGGATCAAGATGGGATTGATCTCCAAATAGTTTAGAATAAATGTCTCACTGTGTTTTAATTTAGCAAAACCTTGGCCAGGGTAGTCCCTGTGAGGAGTCATAGGACTTATGAAGATTGAGACACTTTATGGATGAGCTGATTAAGGGTTGGTAGTTAAAACCTAAGTCATCTTGAGCATTGAGGGTTAAAGGGATGAATTATATGGTAATCATATGCCAGAGGTTCTTGATTGTTGCTCTGCAACCTTCGGCCTATCCGGATGTCGGGTGTCATTGCTAGATGGCTACTTCGATTAGTATTGAAAGTGTTCCAGTGCTACGGCTTAGTGTTCGAACCTATGGGGTCACACACCATAGGGGATTCTACCTGACTGGATGATTGAGAAACTAAATGTTAGTAAATTAATTAAGGATTAAATTGGCAATACGATTGCTGGCTAGCTCAATTTGATTGAGCTATGAACATCTTGGTCAAATCAAATAAGATTTGGTTTGGACTCAAATTTAGGTAAGCCTAATGTTAATCCTTACCCATTTAAATTCGAATTATGAATTTTAATTTCAAACTAATTTTATTTTCAAGTTTAAAGATTGAATTTTGAATTCAAAATTTTAAGTATGAATTTAAAATGGATGCTAATGACCTCTCCTAATTACCCCTCATTCCTTAACTTCTAACCTTTTTGGTTTTTTAACTGAAAAAGGAGATGAAGAGTTTCTTCTTTAACATGAAGTTTCTTCTTTAACTCCTTTTTAGTTTTTTAACTGAAGATGAAGATGAAGGGTTCTTCCTTATCTTTCAAGCAACGTTGGAGATGAGAAGTTTTTTAAGGTGAAAATAAAAAACCTGGAGGTAAAATGTTTCCTAAAAAAATATCATCCTTTTGATAATTCTATGAGCACCTTGGAGTTAAAGAGAAGAAATCTCATCGTCGAAGCTAGGAGAGGAGCTAGCACTCCGAAAGGCTGGTCAGGACTAGAGCCCCGGTGTGGATCACCTATAGAGGCCATATACCTTTGTGTGGCTTGCAGAAGTACTATCTACCACCGCTTTCTACTGTTGTGTGAGTTATTAAGCATCAAAAGGTAAAAGATTCATTTGTTACTGGATGGTGACTTAGATATGATCTAAGACACTAGGCTACAAACATAGATATGATCTATATTATTTATGTTAACATAGATTTGATCTATGTCCTTTTCTTTTATACCTTTATATATATATTTATATATATTGATCCTGTTGTAGGCTGATATTGGATTAGATCCAATATCTTATTGCTTCCGTTGCATGTTTATTTTAAAATATTAAAATACATTTCTGTTGCTGCAAAAGCTTTTCTAACAATTTTAACTCGAGATTCTCAAATATTCAGTTGAAAAGAGCAGTATGGAAAGCAGGGAGTGAACATCAGCTTCGAAAGTTTAACTTTCTAATGGAAAGGATTAAAAGAGTCAATGCAGAAGCTAGGTCTTGGCAATCAGAGTTGGAGCCGGAGAAGTGGACATTGGTACATGACGGAGGCTTTCGCTATGGTATTTTGACAACAAATCTATCGAAGGTTTTTAATAGTGTGTTGAGGGAGCTAGAAATGTGCTAATTACGGCGTGTGTTCAAATGACATTTCATCGTCTCGTTAAGTATTTCAATACAAGATGTGCAGAAGCCTTAAGGTATGTATAGGAGAACCTAATAACTTCTTCACTCCTCATGTTTCGATTAAGGTTGCTGAAGGTAGGCCAAAGCTAATGAGCACAGAGTAACTAGATACAACATGCAAAGAGCCACCTATGAAGTTGTGACAAGGAGGTTCAATGAAGCTCTCAGGGGTGGAGGCAAAGTTCAGAATGTATCACTCAGTACCGTATCTATTTATGTAAAAAGTGGACAATATATAAATATCCATGTACACATGTCTTAGCAGTGTGCCAAGAGATTGGTAAGGATCAACACCTCTTGTTGACGAACTATATAGTACTGGCTCTTACATTACTGCTTGGGGTGGGGAGTTCAACCCGGTACCACATGAAGACTACTGGATGGAGACGTCGTTCACGTGCATACCTGATCGGGATCGTGTCAGCCAAAAAAAAGAGAAAGCCAAAGTCAACCCGGATTTCTAATGAGATGGATGAGGTTTAGCTCAGAAGAACAAGTCGATGTTCTATTTGTAGGCAAACGGGTCATTCTAGACGCCATTGTCCTAATGTAACTGCTGGACCTTCAGGATCATAAATTTATGTACTCTTAAGTTAATCGAGCATTGTTATGCCTATGATGTACTTGTCTTAGGAACATGATGTTGCATGTTATTTGATACAGCTCCTTATGGTTTAAAATTTTATGGATGCATTTATTTTCTTTTAAATTAATTAGTTCTAGATTTATCTTTTTTTTCTTCGTCGGTGTTGTACTAATTCAGAAATATCATGCAATAGCAGCACTTGAATGGCCCAAATGTAGAAAGTTATTTTTTTGCAAACTTATGGGGCAAGTTGGAGTGAACAATAAGGGGATTTTGTTTGAAATTAGATTATATATTTGCAGGATTCATGAAAGTGAACATGATGCTGATCAAAGCAATGAACAGCTCAACCTTTGCTACCATCGCTATGGAAAACTACACTGGATGGGAAGTCTGAGATTTCACAAGGGAACTCAAAGTATAACATGCTGAGTTCAGTACAATATAAGTTTTTTTTTTCCATCATATGTAAACTATAGCTCTTATAGAATTAAAATGTAAGAGTAAAATGTTTAGCATAAAATAGAAGACTTATATGTAAACCCAACTTATTCTTTGATCTTAGTTTGTCTTGTATTATTTACTGATGTCATTCTTTTAACAGTGGTTCCAAGCAATTGATAAGTATTGAAGAAAAATAACTCACTGATGTTTCGGTGTTATTATTAGTGAATGAAATTGCCACTCCAAGTGGCAATTTCATTGCAGAAATTGCCACTTTAAATGGCAATTTCATTGCCCTACAGATAACTCCCAAGAGCCCGACAGTGCCCTACTCACCTCCCAATACTTGACTCCCAATGCCCCAGCCCCTTGCTCGCCGACAGTGCTCTATCCCCTCTCGTCATACTACCACACTCTGCGATCCATCATCATCTTCGGCCCGAGTCGTCGTGACGCCCTCCGTCCGGATGATCGCATCTTCAGCCCGAGAGCCGAGCCATTCTCCCTTGACGATTGCATGGACTCCGTGGACTCTGCCCTCAGTCTCTATCAAGGTGCTTCTCCACAAACTCTTCAAGTTTCTCATCTCCTACTCTGTTGTGAAGTTCTTCCATTGTGAAGTCGTCATCTTTTTCGAGGGATGGTTGTGAAGTTCTTTCGGATCTATTATCGTGCCTCTTGCTTTTTTTATTTCCAGCTGCCATGTCATGAAATTTTTAACTGATGCAAATGTTATTGGTTTTGAAATTTTGAAAGTTTCCCAACGGTTCCCATTCTCAAATTTTCACTTTCCAGTTTTCATGATGCATTAGCATGGTCTGTTAGTGGGTCAATATGCTTCATAATATCCTGAGTCGAAAGGATGAGAGCATTCCTATTTTTTCCAAAGTGAATTCAAGTACACACTAGTATTATATTCAGTATGGTATGGTGTGGAACTAAGCACTATTTTGGTAGTTATGCATGGTTGAATTAGAGATACATTGTGTTAAGTTAATTGAGAAGTCTTTGTTTTTTTCTTGGACATCCTAAAATTCAATCATTCCTAGTTCATTTAGAAAAAAACTTAACAGTGAAATCTTGGGTTTATTATAATAGTTATTTGGCAATGTCACTTTGTTATATTGTGATAGTTCTAACAGGTATAAAAGGAGAGTTTAGCAAATGGAAGTGTATGAATGATTAGAAACCAATGCAAGGTTTCTTAGAGGATGTGGGTCCATTTGTTGTTGGTATATGGGGCACCTATATATAACTATAGGTGCAACAATTGATAAGTGTTACTTCAAATATTTCTTTTCTATGCTGTCTAACGGGGAATCAATTTCTTTGTCAGATTTATTACTGCTTACTGCTCCTTTCTGTTCTTTGATTATTTTTTTAACTTGTTTTTGTTAGATTATCAAGACATGGCTCATAATATTTTAGATTCAGGGCCTCATGATCCCAGTGTTCTTACTTTGCAACTGTTGCATAGATCAACCAACATATTTGAGGGCAAGGTGTGTATTATTGATCGACGGTCTTTAATTAGTTATCATGTTTTTTTTGTGAATGTTGATGTATCATTGAATTTTTTTTTTGCAGGAGTTACTGGTTCTTAAATGCCGTCGGCATGATGCACATATATGGAAAGAGACACCGGGCATGTCACACCCACGAGTGCAGTACTACTTAGATCATGTTGGCATATTTGGCATATATCGAATAGGCCAGATTTGACTGGATGTTGGCTTATTTCTGCGTTGGTTGAGAGATGGCGGCAAGAGACCCACACATTTCATCTTCCTTTTGGTGAGGCGACCATTACACTACATGATGTCAGTATTTTGAGTGGCCTTCAGATTGATGGATCCACTGTTACTGGGTTAGATCCGCTATACTATCCAACAGTGGTAGGCTATATTTGGAAGGATATTTGGTGTTGAACCTCCTGTCGAAGCATTTCTAAAAGGTTTTTTCATTTAGCATTCTTCGATCAATTCTATCGCGACCTTCACTTGGACGAAAATGTGAATGATGAGGTTGTCTAGCAATTTGTGAGGGGACAACTTCTTCGAATCATTGGTGGAGTGATTCTTTCGGATACCTCTGATAATTTAGTGAAGTTGATTACGTGCCATTTCTAAAAGACTTGGAGGCATTTGCTGCTCTTAGTTGGGATCGGCTACACTTACTGGTTTATATAGAGCACTATGTTGTACAACGAGCCCTACCCAGTCTGACATCGGAGGATACCTCCCTTTGCTACAGTAAACACTATATTCTTATGTTTGAGATTGAGATAATTTTTATTGTTAATTAACATTTTGAATTATCCGAATATACAAATTTGGGCATGAGAATGATTTTCCATTTTTCATCTTACGAGACTCGAGACTCCGAGGCTAGACCTTCATATGCCGATGATGATTAGTACTTAGGTGCACCGTGGGGTATAGATGGCATGTAAGATATAACTTAAAAATATTCCAACCCATACACTACATGCTTATAGGGACCAGTTGGACATGTTGGATGATAGTGAACAACGGGTATGTCATGTTGCAATAAAAATTCAATTAGATGGATATTTCTCAAGTTTATATTGATTATGGATTAATTAATTTTTTCCTATGCAGTTCATATGGTGTCCTTACTCACCAACGGTTATCTCTATTTTACCTCTGAGCTGCTTATTTAGTTTGAATATTTGGATGGTATGGACCCCATTGATATGTTTTGATATAGTCGAGTGGCATTTTCCGAACCGCGTGCTTCATCAATTTGGATGTCGTCAATCCATACCATGTCCACGCGATACATCGGTACATCTTCATCAGATTGAATAACGGGAGGGACAAATGTTGTATGGAATGCACGTCAGCATATTATTATGGAAGAGCCTATAGTAGCCGGAGTCTCATGCACACCCGATTATATAGCCTGATTTAGGAGTATCACCCGAATATGTGTAGGCCGTTCTGAGTATAGTACAAAAGGCCACGAAGGGGAAGGAACTTCATATGAGTTTCTGGTACTATTTTGAATTTTTGTTTAGGAGTATCTTTTTCTTTCAACTTCATAAGTTTTCATATGAATTTTTGTTGTCATTTTATATGTAGCATGAGAGGTTTCAACAGTTGACTATGGAGGTCGAGCGGACTATAGTTGCCCCAATGGATGATGAATGACTACAGATTTTGAGGAGTACGACGGCGATGGAAAAACTTGCTTGACTTAAATACCCTATTCTACTTTTTTTATTTTTTATTTTTAAGGAAAAAATATATGTTTATAATATGATAAAAAAATCCTAGGCTTATATTTTTTCTTGTAAATCATTTATTTTATATTTAAAAATAACTACTATTGATCAAAAAAGGTAATAAGCGAAAGTTGGTATTAATTTCAAAATGCATACCTTAACTGTCTTATTTTAATAGCATCAATTTTTGTTTTGGTTAAAAAATAATATCGACAAATGGATGGTAAATAAAAGAAAAACTCTTTATTTAAAACTTTTTTTTTTCACGTCTTCCCTCTTAACAAATTTGTAAAATTTTAAAATCTCTATCATATTTATCTAATAATAATAATGTCCTTCATTAATTAAATTGATGGAAAAATTTGATCCAGGAGTGAGTTTGAAGAAATTAAATAGGAATAAGAACGAGATGGATGAATTTTTTAAAATTCATGGACTTTAAGATGGGAATGAAAACTAAAGCCTCTATCCTTAATCAAGCTCATTCCCAAATTTTAGACATTTTTGTGATATCGAATGTAAAATTATTTTATATCCATATTAAATAAGTGTTTGCTTTAAGTTATATTATATTTAATTATATATGCACACAAACTCACGCATACATACACACATATTCATACATACATACATACAAATATATATATATATAGCCAAAGTCTAGATTTGTTCATGCTTTTTGAATCCATACAATTCAACCAATCTCAAAGATGAAAAAGATGAAATGTTAGGTTGACTCTAGGATCAGTGTGACTTCAAAAGATATATATAGATAGAGATAGATTTGGCTATATTTGAATGTAGCCAACTTAAGAATTCAGTCACCTCCCTTGGATCCATACAAAACCTAGAGCCACCCCATCTTTTCTTTTTTATATATATTTCTAGAATAGGAAGTAAATATATTTGATTATGATTTATAAGGATTGTTACATATTGCATTTCTAGAATAGAAAGTAAATATATTTGATTTTAATTTATAAGGTTTTGATGTAATTAGTTTTTCTTTATAATATAGGATTTGTAGCTTGTATATATACCTAAGAGATTGATGAATAAAAATACACAAAAATACTTTCTTTTTCCTATTTTTTAGAGTTCTAGTTGTGTTTCATGGTATCAGAGCTTTTAGGCTTATAACTCTAAATATATAAACCATAGGGTTTTGGATTTTCTTGGGTTTTTATTTTTACATTTTTTTTGTTCTCACTACCTACATATTAGGAAGCGCCACTCGCCGATCAACCTTACCCTGAGTTTTGTTGCCACAATCTGGTCCTTTTTCGTTCATTCTGCTCGCCTCAACTTTCATAATAAGTTTACATTCTGTTTGGATTAGCATCTATTCGGTGTGGGATCTACTTTAAGGCAGGTTCAATTCTTTATATTTTTAACTTTGTTATGGTTTTGACTATATTATTTAGCTGATATTTGATAATAGAGGAAAAAAAAGTCTGTTATTATGTTTGATGTGGTTCCTAGGATGTCAAAAATCATAGAACATAAACTTAATAGATCTAATTATTTAGATTGGAGTAAAATTGTTAGACTTTATTTGTGGAGTATTGCTATGGATAATCATTTAACTAATGATCCATCTAGCGATGACTCGAAAACCTCATAGCTAAGAGAGGATGCATGTTTTTTTTGCAAATACTTAATTCTATTGATGGTGAGGTGGTTGATTTGATAAATCATTATGAATTTATGAAAGAATTGATGAATTATTTGGAGTTTGTGTACTTTGGTAAGGAAAATCAAATGCACTTGTAAGGTATACCAAGCCTTTTATTGTGCAAAAAAGATGATAGATCTCTTGCCGACTACTTTATGAATTTTAAAAAGACTCATGAGAAACTTATACTTCCATTTAGTACTGATGTAAAATTTCAGTAAGCTCAAAGAAAAAAGATGGTGGTTATGAGCTTCTTGGCTGGTCTTCATTCTGAGTTTGAGGCTGCTAAATCTCAAATTCTTTCTAGCACTGAGATATCCTCTTTGGAAGAAGCTTTTAGTAGGGTACTTCACACAGAAAATTCAACTCTATTAAGCCTAATAGTGCTTTTGTAGTCGCACTTTTGAATCTGGAAGATAACCATATAGACATGGCAATAGAGGGAAAGAATCAAGCAGTTATGATCAAAATCTTAGTACTCGAGACTATTGAAAAGTTTGGCATGAAGAAGAATAAGTTTGATCGTTCTATTTTTTACAAATAATCTGCAGCTGACATCATCCTATTAGTTGTCTATGTTGATGATATTGTTATTACTGAAAGTGATACTAGTGGTATTTCATCTCTCAAATCTTTTCTTCACAGTCAGTTTCATACAAAGGATTTAGGAACACTAAAGTATTTCTTGGGTGTTGAGATGACAAAAGTAAGAAAGGGATCTTCTTATCTCAAAGGAAGTATGTGCTTGACTTGTTGTTTGAAATAAAAAAATTGGAGGCTAAACCATGCAGCACTCTAATGGTTCCTAATTTGTAGCTTACAAAAGATGGTGAGTTGTTTGAAGATCCTGAAAGATACAAAAAATTGGTTAAAAAGTTGAACTATCTTACTCTGACTCATCCACATATTGCCTATTCAGTTCTGTGATAAGTCAATATATGTCTTCTCTTCTCCAACTGTCGATCATTGGAGAGCCATAGAACAAGTTTTATGCTACTTAAAAGGAGCTTTTGGAAGAGAAATCTGTATGGCAATCATGGTCATACTAGGATTAAATGTTTTTTAGATGCTGACTAGGCAGAATCCAAAGAAGATTGAAGATCTACTTCAGGCTATTGTGTATTTGTTGAGGAAATTTGGTTTCATGAAAAAGCAAAAGCATAATATGATTTCACATTCAAGTGCAGAATCAGAATATAGGGCTATGGCTAAGTCTGTGTATGAAATAATATTGATATATTAGCTCTTCACTGAAGTGGGCCTCAAGATTTTAATATCAACTAAATTATGGTGTGACAACCAAGCTACACTTCATATTGCATCTAATCCAGTCTTTCATGAATGAACTAAGCATATTGAGATTGATTATCATTTTGTTCGTGAGAAGATTCAGCAAGTTTGATTTCTACAGGATATATAAAATAGAAGATCAATTGGAAGATATCTTCACAAAGGCTCTAAATGGAGTTCGGATTGATTATCTTTGTAACAAGCTAGGCATGATAAACATTTATGCTTCAGCTTAAGGAAAGGTTACCGATTATATTTTTAGAATAGAAAATAAATATATTTAATTATATTCATAGAGATTGTTACATATTGCATTTCTAGAATAAGAAGTAGATTGCATTTCTATAATAGAAAGTAAATATATTTGATTCTGATTTATAGAGATATGATGTAATTAGTTTTTCTTCCTAACATAGGATTTGTAGCTTGTATATATACCTAAGAGATTGATGAATAAAAATACACGAAAATTACTTTCTTCTTCCTCTTTTTTCAGAGTTCTAGTTATATTTTAGGATTCATGAACTATGTGAATCCAAGTGTAAAGAAGGTGACCGAATCTAGGTTTAGCAATATTGAATATAGCCAAGTCTATCTCTTTCTCTCTATATGTAGTATGATAGCATATATAATTATGCAAATTAGACCTCATATCAAGCTCTAAATATTGGTTTTAGGCTTTTAAATTTAGACTTTTTAGTGTATTTTAACTATCTACGAGTTATAATAGATTTTGAGTTTTAAATGGATTTTTTTGAAAAAATAGAATGATGCCCAATGTTAACAAATAATTCATAAAAATAAAGAAAAGATTAAGGATTCCTTGTAAGGAATGAGGGTGGGGATGGGAGAACACATTCTTATTTGAGGATGTAGGGTAAGGATGAGGACAAAAATATATCTTCCATCCGAAATCCATCTTATTATCATCCCTGCCTAATACCCCTCCATTTATTAACTACTCCATCCAGATACTCTAACATTATCTCCAGCTCTTCTCAAAGCCTTTCTCTCTATTTAAAGCAACCTATCTCCCACATATATATACATCTCTCTCTTATTCATCTCATTTGATTATATTTCTTTACTCAGTGTTTCTATATATTACCAAGTTCCTAAAATTTGCAAAGCGATCAAAAACTTATTTAATACTCTATCTAATCTTATATTCCATGTTTTCTCCTTAGTAATGGGAGTAAGTTGTGCTATAACGCGTTACTTAATCAGTTTCATTACTATCATATTGAACTTCTTTCACAACATTTTCAATCACATAAGTTGGATATCCATTGCTAATGACCAAATAATGGACTTAAGCCTTATTTCCTCTAATGATTCTAGGACTCCATTTTTAAATAATTCCTTGGTTAACTTAACTGCTAATATCTTTTGTGACTTAACATATTCCAAAGAAATTATGTGATTCCTTTGTGTTATCTTACATGTTTATGATGATGTTGGGTATGTTAGTTCATTTCTTTATTATTATTCTTTTGATTAGTCAATTTAATTATGGCCTTATTATCACAATGGACTAAAATAATTAGAATTGACTTAGGTACTAAAGGTAGCTCTTACATAAAATTTTTAATCTACTACCTTAGGATAGATGATAGTTATCAACTTAGCCTCCACGATACTCTGCAATAAGTTTGCTTAGATGAACCCTAAGCTATGGCAACATAGTCGAGAGAAAGAGATCCATGGTTGATTTAAGATCCAAAAGATCAATGACCCAATTTCAATCACTATAACTCTCAACCACAGCAAGATATCCAATGAAAGGAGAGAGTTTTAGAGTTCCTTTAGATATTAGAATACCCTTTCTAAAGCAATTTAATAGGATTTGCTAGGATTTTGAGAGTACCTATTTAATCTCTCAACACATAGGCAAATTTAGATCTTTTATTATTTGTTACATATAGAAGAGATCTAATAATTTGAGAATATTTAACGATCAAATATGGATTGGACATGAATCTTTTATTAAAGAAACTAAATTCTTAAATATCTTTTTGATAGAATAAGAAAGGAAGAAGCTATCGCTTTATAGGATTTGATAAGCTTCATCTTAGGATCATATCTGCTTCATATAGATCTTTTTATCAAATTTAAATGAAAGAAAGAATTTAATTTTTGATATAATTTTAAGAGATTTTAAAAAAATTAGAATATCATTGATATATAAGCAAAAAATTATACAATTATCATCAACGCTCTTGAAATAGATATACTTTTCATGATCATTAATCTTAAAATTAAATTATAAGATGGTTTAAACAAATTTCTCATATCATTGTTTTGAAGCCTATTCAAAACCATATAAGGACTTAATAAGTTTAAAAATTTATTTTCTTATCCCTTTACAATATATGTAGATCTTCTCCTTTGGATCTCCACTAAGAAATACCATCTTCATATTTATTTAATAAATAAACAACTTATAAATGAAAGCAATGGCAAGAAAAGATCTAAGAGTTGTTATTCTAAATATAGAAAAATGTGTCAAAATAATATAATATTTTCTTTTAGTTTTATCTCTTAGCTACTAACTAACCTTAACTGTAAGATAGTTAAATTTAAAATGGATGGCTTTGTTTGAAAAGAAAGTATTAGAAGATGGCATTGCCTTCGAATAGGTGAATGGCTAGCTCTTAACAAAAAAAGTAAAGAAACCTTCGTCAAAGTTCTTTTCTTTCCTTTCTTGTGTGCTTTTCCTTAGTTTAGAATATTTGCTTTTAGAGGTAGATCTTTTCCTTTTTCTTAACTCTTTAGAGAATCAGATTTAAGGGAATCGGGGATAAAGAATTGATCATAAGAAACTTGATTTGGGACTTAACCTTTTCATAGAAAAAATTATCAAAATAAGTGACATCTATTAATTTGATAAGTGTATCATTTGAGTTATCACTTATTTCAGAATTTATCAAAAAGAACCTATTGGTACTATTATCCAAAAATGTCCTACAAAGATAGTATCTATGATTTTAGGTCATATATTTCTTCTTTTAGATTTTGGTATACCAACCTTAACTATGCACCTCCCATACTTTGAGACAATCTAGCTTAAGTATTCTACCTTTTCAATTCTCAAAAGGTGTCCAAGGATTATCCTTAAAAGGTATCTTATTTAGGATATCACAAACAGCTAAAAGAGCTTCCCTCATAAGTTTTGAGGTGCATCAAAACTAATTAACATTGAGTTAACCATATTCATTGAGGTATAGCTTTTTCATTCTTCTGCACCATTGGATTGAGAAGAGTATGACAATATGACCTTATGAATAATCTTATATTCTTGAAAAATAGAATCATTTTATTTGAGATATATTTACCATCTCAATTTGACTTAAATCTTTTAAGGCTTTTCTTGGTTTGAATTTCAATTTCTATCTATAGATCTTGAATCTATCTAAAACTTTATTCTTAGTTTCAATCAAATATGTCTACAATACTCAGAGAAGCCATTATTGTATGTTACAAAGAAATAGCTTTCTTGCCAAGTTAGTAACTTAGTGAAGTCACACACATTGCTATGAACCGGATGAAGAAGTGTTGAGCTCCTATTTATATATTTGAATGGCTTTCTAAGGCTCTTGCCTAAATATAGTTGTCACACTTGATCTTTCTATTAAGATAAATTTTATGGATTAGATTATAATTAGTTGTATGATGAATATAATTGAAATTCACATGGACAAATCTATCATGCCAAATATTTAAGATTCAATATTAAAAATAAAAGATATTTTATTAAATGAATTGAAAATTATATTTAGCTTGAAAAAACCTTTAGAAATAAAACCTTTTTTTAATATATAAACTCATTATAAGTCAATATAACTTTGTTGGTTTCTAGGATAATTCTGTATCCTTTAGATATAAGAAATAAATAGCACTACATAAAGGATTAGGGTCTTTCCAGATATTATCCTCATATCTTCTTGTCCTTTTCCAAGCATATATAATGAAGAGTCATTCTCAAGTATTACATATCCTTTCACTTGATTTCTGAAATATGAAGAATCAAGAATGAACAAAACAGACATGAACATTAGCTTTTGAGACTAGCCATCTATCACAAAAACATTGTGTTGAGTTAACTAACAGTTTTTGATTATCAATTTGAATAAAAAATTGGCACCACCTTCGATCATATTCACTTGAAATCTAGGTGCACTTTCCTCAGTGGTTTGGTCTTCATGTGGTAATCTTTTGCCACATAATTAGTCCCCTTGCATACAAAGCAAAAGGTTTCCTTCTTCTCTAACTTCTGGTTTAGTTAGATTTGGTTTGGTTGGTTTTAAGATCTGAAAGATGATTGGATCTATTTTAAAAGTTCTTCTTTTTGAATTTCTTCCCCTTAGGTTTGTTATGACTTATGACTAGGTTAAAAGGATTTTGATCTGACTTAGTTAAATTTATTTTGGATCTAAAATCAAACCTTTGTTTAAGCTTAAGTTGATGTTATTCTTCAATCCTAATAGAGTCAATAACTTTTGTCAAGATCAAGATATCTTACTTATGACTTAGCTCTCATAAAAAGGTTGATCAGGATGGAGGAAGAGAGTCAACTAAGGTTTGGACTTTATAGTTTTCAGAAAATTTACATCCAATCAGCTTAGCCTTTTATAAAAGGACTTGAAATTTATGGATCTAAAAACCCACTGATTTGAATTCTGTCATAACATACTTTCAAAACTTTGAGATGAAAAATTGGTTCAACCCAGCATCATTCATTCCATATAAGCCCCAAGGGCATTATATAGCTCTTTAGCAATTTTGATGGAAAGATAGAGATTGTTATAAAGGGCACTAAGAATTTTGTTCTTATAGTGGAAGTCTATTTCTTAAGGAGCTTTAGAGATGTAAGAAGAGGATGAGATCTAAATCAGCCTAGAAGAACATGGTTGAGAACTAGGTTTAAAAGATGATTAGAATCAGATAATTCTATTATTAAGAGTAATCCTAAAATGATAAGCCAATATTCAACCTGACTTTGCCACCACCTAAAAAAAGATTTCTAAACTTCTTAGTTTTGATAGCAATAAGGTCATCAAAAGCCATTTTATGAATGATGAGTTATTTAACTGATTATCCTTATAGTTGAGTTTTAGGGTTTAGTCTTATAGTTTAAATTTTAATTACTTATTTTCAAATAATTTCTAGATTTTTGAACTAAAATTTAAATGTAGTAATTTAAATTTAGAAATTAATTGCAATAAAAAAATAACCACTAAGGAAAAATTAATTCAAAGAACTTAAATTCAAATTTTAATTTCAAAAATTTGAGTTTTAGAATTTTGAATTCTCAAGATTTTTGAATTTGTATTTTAAATTTTAAAATTAAAATTTAACTTTGCATGGATGTTAAAGCAGTAGAAAATAAATTTAAAATTTTATTTTTTATTTCTAAGAATAGCACATATATCAAAGCAATAGAAAATTAATTATGTGCCGAAAAGCTATATTTTTAAAAATTCTGCATTAATTTCAAGCAGCAAAAAGGTAATTTTAAAAATAAAAACACTTTCTGTACAATTTCCAAAGCACTTGAAATTTCAATTTTTTAGAAAACAGAATTTTTGTAATTTTTCTGTAATATTAAAAAACTGAATTTGTTTTTTCAAAAACCGTTTTCCAAAGGGTTCATTTATAGAGTTCAATGCAGTAAAAAATTGTTTTTCTGAAAACAGAAATTTTAGCCCTATTTTCAAAGCAGTAGAAAATATTATTAAAACTAATTCAAATAAATCTATAATATTCAAATTAGCACTTATATTAGATCTGAATATTTTCAGATTTTTATATCAATTGTTTCATATTAATAGCTGAAATTTAAAATATTTTTTAGCAATTTCTACTAGAGGAGTTTAGTCCTTAAACCGTTGGATTTAAGGTTTAGAAATTACTAAAAATTTAACTATTTAAACTAAAAATATAATAGAAAATTTTTTATTAAAAAAAGTTAAAATGTTGAACTTGAATTGAATCGAAGTACGTTAAATATTGTCCTAAGGAGTAATGGCCTAGCTGAAAAATCATGATTTGATTCGATTTGAACCTTGCATAATGGTGCAGCCTAAAAAGCCATTTAAATGCCTAGTAACTTAGAAAGAAAAAGAAAAAGGCAAAAGATTAAAACTCCGTGGAAAGAATAAAAGATTACAAAAAAAAGTTATTGTGCTATAGGATCTAAATCTATAATCTATCTAAAAGCTTGGTCCAATGGTCAATATCCTTCAAATTGTCTCTTCCATAAATTTGCATATACTTTTCTTTAAAGTTATTTTGAAATTATATTGATTTAAGGATAAATTATAGAATTAACTCATGTACTTAAGGAGTTGCATCATTTTGATCCTTAAACTTTAAAAAAAATATAAAAATAATTTAAACTTTCTATTTTGTGTATCACTTTGATCCTTATCATTAAATAGAAAAATGCCGTTTATTTTTATTCTATGTGGACAGCATACGTAGCAGTACACGTAGCATCCAAGTGACAAAAATAAATTTAAAATTTATAACTAATCTATTAAATTATTTATTTAATAATTTAAAAAATAATAAAATAATAAAATAATCTTTTTTTTGTTCTAATTTGCTCAACCCGTTAGTGCTCATGTAAAGTTTAAAATTATTTTTATAATATTTAAAGTTCAAAACCAAAGTGACACAAGTAGCGTTTGAAATAAGGGATAAGAGGGGATATACAGGGAATATCCCATCTTATTTCTAAAAGCCATAACTATAAGGCTGTATTTGATACCTTTTGGCTATCCCTGGATAAATGTACAGGATAGCATTTATCCAGGGGATAGCTGAGGGGATAAGTACCTTTTTAAAATTACCACTCTGCCATCAAAGGATAACTTTAGTTATTCCTGGGTTCTCTAGGGAATAAGTTCAGGAGATAACCCATGGTTAAACATAGGTTATCCCCTCTGGTTAAACTTTTTCAGCACTATCCCCTCTAGCTATAGCATTTGGGGATAAGAGGGGATATCCCCTAGATATCCCCCCTTATCCATCATATTAAACACACCCTAAGGGATAGCTGGGAATAAAGTTAACCAAAGGGATAATCCATGGTTAACCATGGGATATTTCCTCAATCTATTCTTTATAAAATGTAGGAATAGCTGGTTATCCCTTCAAATAAGAGTAAAAAAAAGTTATTCTATGAATTTACCTTTTGTATTTGATATGATCAATGGGATAGCCAAGGGATATCCCTAGGGATAGCTAGGGGATAAACTCTATCCCGTACACTTATTCATGAATAATATTTTTCTATCAAACACTATCTAAGTATAAGAATTAATTTTATAGTTTAGCGTTGACTTAAATCTTAAAATTTTTCTTTATTTAAAAATGTTTAAAAATATGTTTCCGCGTCCCATATTCGCGGGAAGATTCATGCGAAGCACGTCTCTGACGTGTAAACTTCCTTTTTATTATATTCAACATTAGATTCATCGCCATCTTCCTCTTTACGTTTGGATTAAGAAAACTGCGGCTCCTTTTGATCTCTTCTTCAACCGAGACTGTGGAATTTGCTGCATCGATTTGTACTTTTCTGCACGCTTGGAAGCCAGCGGAGCGAGAGAGAGAGAGAGAAAAAAAAAAGGTTAACAGAAAAGTTTTTTTTGTTTTTTTTTTACACATCGCACTCGGTACGTAAAATGCACAGTTTATTTTTATTAATCTATATAAATTCTATATCACTTAATATGATAAGATAAAATATCATCTTAAATTTTAAGATAATGTATATTAATATCTATTTAATTTTTTTAAAAAAATTTATGTTCAAATTACAATGTATATTTTTTTAAATAATATCATAATTTTATAATTACTTATAAATTTATAACTGAAATGTCATAATTTTTTTTTTCTTTATGAATAAGTGTCTTAATTTTATAACTAGTAAGTTTACAAATAAGATCATCTTAAATTTTAACGTCACATGCATTAGTATCCGTTTAGCTTTTTTTTTTTTAGAATTTATGTACAGACATGCATGTTTCTAAATATGTATCGTAATTTTATAACTACGGTATCGTAAATTTACAATTGAAGTGTTATCTTAACGTGACGTGCATTAATACTCGTTCAATTTTTTTTTAATTTATGTAGAAATACATTTTCTGAATGGGTGTAGTAATTTTATAACTACGGTATCATAAATTTATAACTGGGAATCGTAATTTTATAACTATGGTATCATAATTTTAAAACTAAAATATCATAATTTTTTGAACGAAATAGCATAAAACTATTTAATATTTTTAATAAATATTATATACATATGTATGAATAAAAAAAATAGTACAGTCCAAGTAAAATTTTTCTATCTTTTCCAATAACAAAAAAAGTTTTTATCCACAACCGCCGTGACCGTGCATCCATTCACGTATACATCAAAAGTATTTTTACGTCAATCACCACAATGCGCATTTCTTTACCATACGTCATGCATAAAAAATTTCCAACAATTATAAACTATTTAAAACTAGAAAAGTCTCTACTTAAAAATAAAAAAAAAAACACCCTTGCAAGAAGCTAAAGAAATTATTAAAGAAATAAAAATGACTCAAACATCAGGACTAACAAATATTAAATAACCTCACTACTTTCCCCTATCTCATCTGTTTTACATTAACAATGCTTTTATTTTTTATATTAATCTTCTCTCAAACACAGCTAACAAAAAAAAAAAAAAAAATTGTATTCTTCTAAAATTTACATTAAAAAAATGAGCTGTCCAATTCAAGAATCCAGCAGAAAATCCAATCAAATCCTACTAAACCACTGAAATAAGTTTTAAATCATCTAAACATCTATTCAAGTGAACATCACCTAGTTCGCTAGCTTTCCGGACCACCGATTGTTGACTAATGGGACCCATTTAAATTGAAGGTAGGAGAATTAGCGACAGAAAAAAAAAAAAAAAGATAAAAACAAAAATTGACGAGGATCCAGATTAGATTACCAACGATGTCAATCTCTAAGATTGAATGGCTGTTGAGAATTTGATTTTCCAAATGGATTTATCAAGTACATATGACATGGAGGTGAAATTTTTGTATGCACTGCAACAAGAGCAAGAGCTAACACAGAAACGATCAAAACAACACAAGTTCGTGGAGGATAGCACGTCTCTTGTAACGTTCTTGCATGGTATGGTATATTTGATGGGTGTAGAGCAAAGACATTTTATGGCACGGAAAGGTGATTCATGTAATTATCGCAATCCAAATTTATTAAGCGAGCTAAATTGCATTCCTCACTTAATGCATGCTGCTGCGTCCGACCTCCAACGTGAAAAGAAAATGGAAGAAAAAAGTCTTACTATTCTGCCTTATGATTGGCGTGCAACGCATGTGTATACATCGAAGTAGGTGTGCATAAATTGCACCATCCTCGGTGTACAAAAACTTTTCCATCGGAGGAGTGCTAAACCAAATTTTAAACAAAAAATATTCAGCTCTTTTGCACTTTAGGTAGGGCCTGGCCGAGAGCTTGGACCAAGTCTACCCTGAAGCTCTAAAAAAAATTTAAAAAAAAAGTTTGAGCCTTAGTAGGTTCGTGCTCAATTTGGTCCGATCTATTTTCGGTCCGAATTCTTATAAGGCCATTGGATAGGGAGTTTCTATTTATACTGCTCGAATTGCTCAGTATACCCTTTGAATTTAAAAAAAAAAATTTCTAAACTACCTCTCCTCCTTCCTTCTTCGGCACCGGTGCCCCTTCCTCTTTAGCACCATCCCCTACCCTTCCCTTCGGCCCTCCGTCTCCTTCCCTTCTATCCCCGACATCGTCTTCCACCCATCCTACTCCTTTCGATACCATATCAGAGAGGAAAGAAGATGGTGCCGAAGCCGAGAAGTGGGAAAGAGATCGGGGCCAAGGGGGAGATGGGGGGCAGTGCCATAGAGGAGAGAAAAGAAGACGGATGCTGAAGAGAAGGGATGGAGAACGGTGCCAAAGAGGAGAAAGAAGAGGAAGGGCTGTTGGGGAAGGAAGAAGAGGAGACGAAGGCCAGGAGGGAAAGGTTGGAGACGGTGCTAGGAAGAAAGGAGGAGAGAAGGGGTTGCCGGAAAGGGAATGAGAAGAGACGAAAGCCGAAGAGGAGGGGTGGGAAGTGGTACCAGGGAGGAGAAGAAGGAGAGGGTGCCGGTGCTTGGAAAGGAAGGAGACGAGGGTGCTAAAGGTAATTTAAAATTTCTTTTAAGAAAGGAGACGAAGGTGCTAAGGGTAATTTAGAATTTTTTTAAAAAAAATTTGAAAGGATAAACTAAGGAATCTGAGCTATACAAATAGAAATTCCCCATTGGATACCATCAAATAGACTCCAAATTAATTTACGCTAAAGCATTGCCGCGCTGGTACCTAAAGAAAATATTACTAAATAAACCATTTTGACCTTGCTCTTAACTTGGAAGGTTGTTGACAAAGGCCTTGCCACTCCCCTGACTCTTAACTTTATGCATGGGGAATTTGGGGCACAATAATCCAACGAGATCCCAAACTTGTCCACTTAGATACAACCTAATACACATTCAACAATGCTTCATTGCTTGTGGTTTTATAAGGGTCCCCTTTGTTTAGGTTACCTGTGTTTTCCGTTAGCTTTAAAATATTATCATTTATATATATATATATATATATATATACACCGTGGACGAGCCCAAGCCAAAGTTTTTTGTTGTTTACTGAAGGCTTTAATTCTGATTCTACTCTCAAACATACCAACAACCGAGCAAGAGTACACCACGGCTTACACAAAGTATTATTCATAAATACAAAGCTCCGAATAAGAAAATTGAGATGCATAGGATTAAGCCATGCTAGTTATACGCATCAGCTAACATTGTTTTATATATTTGGGCATTATTACAGCAGACATGTCTAATTTCAATGAATAAAATTAATAGGAAAATATGGATACTAATTACCATTTAAAAAATTGGATATCTCTTTCTTCACACTTTCTTAATAAATAAAACCTAATTATTTTTTAAATTTAAAAAAAGAAACTTGGTGCTTGAACTAATTCCTTAGTAATTTTATTTTTTCATTGCATATTCAAATGTAATGAGTGTTTAAATTAATATAACTTTAAAATTTTAAGATATCAAAACATAGAAGCTTGCAAAAGCAAACCTTTTTTTAAGGATCAAAACCAAGTTTTCTAATATAACCACTAAAAGACTACTAGCAAGGTAAGTTGATAGCTGAAAATAAAGTGTCCTTCTTTCATCAAATCAAAAAGTTAGTAACCCTTCCAAATGAAAATAGAAAAAAACATATTAAAAACATTACACTTTTAACAGAAGGGAGTGTCATCTTTACCAGAATGTTGCAAAGCTTGGCATGCTAAGACTTGTTATCAGGTTACTGGCAACATTCTTCTGCTTTTGATTCCATGAAACATTGACGAGTTTAGCAACCTTAGAGGAAAAGAGCCAAAATATGGCTGCTGTAGACCCTCTAAATAAGATGGAAGAAAAGTCCAGCTGTCCCTCGTTATTATTAAGAAAGCAAGCCAACGTATGAAGAGCTAATTTAGAATTAATTTGAAGGTAATGTGCATGTATCATGAACAGAGTACCTTCATGCAATTTCTAAGTCAGCTCCTATGTTCATGGAAGCAAAAAGCCATCTACTGGTGGAATGGGTTGCATAAAAGACAGACAATTAGTGCCTCAGTCATGAGACTAACATCTGACTGTTCATCAAAACATCAGTCTAACCATGTAACCATAATGATCAAATTAACGCCAAATTGTAATTAATTATGCATGCAAACTATCATCAGGAGTCCAGGAAATCACCAATAATTTTTGCCACATTTAAGGTAGACAGTCTGATCGAAATGAATAAATGTTAGAAATCATGAAAATAGTTTATATAGATTGGGAAAAAAAAGGAAGATGGTAGATCTGTGCGCATTATGTTTCACAGCAACAAGAAACAGATGTTTGTTTCACTCACATCTCTTTCTGTCTGATTTGTGTTGATATATCTTTCATTATGTCTGATCTGTGCGCATTAAGTATGATATATCTTTGATAAATGCTTATCTGATTTGTGTTGCAACAAAATCAATGTTCTGGAATAAGAATTATTTCTCAAATTCCAAAAAGATTATTGAAGGATGAAAATGTTGAATAAAAAATAGCAGGATTTATAGCATTGCTTAAAAGTATAAAATATATTGAATCAAATTACATAATTTGTTACCCTCACACATAAATTTCTAGTTCATAAATAATGTTACAGTCCATTTCTACATGCAGATATATCATATAAAACCTACCTCAGTATATAAACAGGTAACAAAAGTTAATCTCAACTGAAAATAAATAAATGAATGACTAAAAAAATAAAGGTTGATCTGAGTAACTATAGATAACCCCATCTTGCTTTCTTTTCATCATGGATGTCCACCAAAAACAAATAATGACATATACAAAAGAAAAATATTCTATGATTTACAAGCTTTGAATCATAAGGTTTCAAAATGAGATTCAGTTAGTAGTGGTCAGAATATTTTTCTTGAAAACCAAATAGCATGTTGCCATAAGATCGGTTGAGACACCAAACTGTTAGCATTAAGATTTATTCTGGCACCTGAACAACTGAAAAAATAAGTTCCAAGTGAGAAGAGCGTAATAATCTAATAGCACCAAATCATGCAAGATTTGTCGCTCTACATTTTCAATTTCGCACAACTTTTTGAAATGGTGACACTAATTTGGTTCGGTCTTTCAAAAATGGCGTGTACACAAAAAGCATGTTCTTCACCCACACCCACTTGCTCAAGTATACCAAACAGCATCAAAATCATGTTCCTACTTATGTATAAGAAATCTCAAAACAACTCTAGAGAGTTTTATAGATGTTATTATTGCATGGTTATTAGGAGCAGTTACATGGCAACTCTAAATTTGGCATCCTTAAAATATTTTTTACATTATCACTGAGAATCAGTCATGAAACCCTTTGATGACGCCCTCATCAAATAACCTTCCATAATCTCCCAAATCAAGAGTGCTCACCTCATCCTGGCGCCAAAACCAAGTTTCATACATGTACCACCTCATGAGACCTTCATCCTTGATCATCCTTTGACACGTAGTGCACAAGCTGCTCTGACAGTGGAAGAATTCACGTAATCTCAAACCTTTTTCAAGGATTGTGTGATCTAGTTCCCTGGAAACCTGTTTCCGTCCTGCAGCTGAAAGGCCCTCCACAATAAGGCAGTGGGATATATTGAGTACCTCCAGATTATCCATGGAGTTCAGAATAAGCAGCAGGGCTTCCTTTGTGATTATAGAGCATCGCACACTTAACACTTTCAGCTTTGGAAGATTGGAGGCAATGGCTGATGCAAAGTGCACATCAAAGGTGCCCATGATCTTAAGTTGTGAGAAGTTCTTGCAGCTTCTACTTATTTCTTCCATGATATAGGGGGGTTGAGCGATTGTAGGCATTGTCAGTGATTCCAGCTTTTCCCACCTCTGGATAGCTTCGCAGATTCCAGTTTTAGTGATGCGGTTCCAAGCTGGCATAACCAGTCGTGTGAGATGAGGAGACCTGTTTTGAAGACACAAGTATCGATTTTAGTAATGCACATTCAATCACAATACAAATGTTAGATGACACCATCACAAGTAAATTTGTTGCTGTGCAACTCTGATTGCAGTACATCTGATAAGAATTTAACAATGTTTGCACCAGAGAAATTTTACAACTGATGCAAGTATTTTCCACAAGTAATATTTTTTTATATAAAGAACAGATTTGTGCCTGTCAATTGTATGAGCGCTTCTGTTTGAACATAAATTGGTCATAGTTATATGCATATAAAACCAATCAAGCATCTTGATGCATGTCCCTGGCAAACATTGTTCTTAGTTAGTGCATTCCCCGAAATCAAGCTCTTCTTCATGGATCCAGAAATTGTGGGCAGCTTACACTGTTATGCATATTCATCTTTGAGACACCCTTCAAAATTTTGCTAAGAATAATTTAAAGAAACAGCAAAATAAAAACAACTGTTTTAATACACGTATTATGTATCTAACAAATAACATCAAAGCTACGTTTCAACACAGATAAGTCAAAAAAGAAAATGGCTAGCTTCTGATAAAGAAAATCTGTAGTTGTAGCGGTGACATGCAATTCTGTTAAAATGTAATTTAAAAAACAATAGTTAAGAAAAGGTTATAACATTATATTGATATCTCACAGAGATTATGAACCCAAAAAGTTTCTTATGGTAAAAATGTGTCATTATTAGGACAATTACCTCTCAGAAATGTAACTCAGATGCTCATCCTTCATATATAGATTATAGTGGAATATCATGCAAGTTATATTTCCTCGACTGAGTGCCATCGCAATCCTTAATACTTGTGTCAGCCTCCTGTCAGACCTTCATGTACCCAGATGTACGGTGATGCCCTGGTTTGAATAAAAATGGATTTCAAAAGCCCGAGATCAAGAGTGTTCCATATCAAAGGATCCGAACAAGCCAAGCGCCACGATCGACAAACTTGAGAAACTGGAGCTAGCTCCACCACATTTAATTCCTTGAATATCTTCACTAGGACATCAATTTCCATGTCTTCCCATCTCTTACCAATAGATTTAGTGTCTGCCATCCTTGACAACTGAAGAATCTGGGGGTCAGAAGTAAAGCATTAATATAATTCATAGGCCACCAGTTCATGAAGTTAAAGACCAATGTTTTCACAGAGAGAATCACAAATTAACAATGTGTCAAAAGTTATATTTCAGCACAATGATTTACATGTAAACAACATGTGCATAGCTATTGCAGTGAATACAGGATTAACTGCATAGGTGGCAACAATATTCCATCAGTCTTTATTAAGAAACTGCCAGTTATAAAATGACATGAACGACACAGTCGCACCAAAAAGTAACCATGTTAAAACTAAACATACATAAGTTTACATGATGCAAATATAAACCTAAAAATTTTATTTTTATTTATATATGTATTGATGTATTGATGGGATAAAAATTAGAAGAGCTATCAAAGAGTTATGGTTAGTTTAAAACTCCAAAAGATAAGGAGTTCACATTTTACTTGTTCTGAAATTTAAATTTGCAGGGTAAGCAGATTTTATTGTCATAAGGAAACTAATTTGGGTAGTTCAGGTTTCACATCATTATATATAGGCTCCACAGAGCTGCAGATTATAACAATTTTGGGAACTAGTTAGCCACAGTGGCGTTGATGAATCTCTCTCTCTCTTCCCCCTCCATCTCCCCCCATGTCGTTTTATCTTTTTGTTGTCTTCTTTACTCTTTACTTTCTCTTATTCACTTTCCTCTCATAATTCTTCTCTCTCTAATTCTTCTTCCTTATTCAAACCATTTTTCCCCTCCACCATCTACTTTTAAAGAGGTCAATGTTCCATCTATTATTTCTTTCTCAAGAATACTGACAGACAAGCTTTCTCTTCGTATCATGTCTAGATGGAAACATGATAATTTGAAATATCTATTAGGGCTCCCATGATACCCTTTTCTTTACTTGGACACTGATTGGCATACCCTCCAGACATTTCTTCCTATCAAAAGCTCCTTGTTATACAAAACATCAATTTGGCATCAAATAAAGTTTCCTATCAATTAGTAAGAGCTTACACCAGTGATGCAAATCATCTACATCAAAATTCATATTAAAACAAGCAAGGCTTCAGGTATCAGTACATACATAGAATAGGAGATGGCATCACCATCTCAACTCAACTCAACTCAACTCAACTGAACTCATCTAAGCCTTTTCCCAACTATATGGGGTCGGCTACATGAATCTGCTTCCTCCACTTTGCTTTATTCAGAACTAAGTTGATACTCAACTTACAAATAGGGAACGTCCTAGCCCTTCACATAGTTTGATATAGTAAATTTATGTTTTAGGGGATCTGACGAAGTTTTACACTGGCCGTCAACTATCTAGCACAAACCTCCTCCTTTACTCGGGTTTAGGACCGGCCTTAGAAGAGTTAGATGGCATCACCATGCTGAAACAAAAAAAAAAGAAGTCCTTTTTCACATTAAAAATAATGAAAAAAGAGTTCATAATGTGGCAACAATTCATTCCAAGTGCTGATACAGACCCGGCAAGTTATGCACCTGCTAGCACTGCCACCACCTAAATCATGAAAGTAAGTATATTCTAGCATTTATTTTAGCTAGCCCTTAACCTCAATTCTTTTTAGATTATAACTATTCCATTTGTTTTCCTACTTATCAAACACATATAAAAGGATCTGCTTATCGGCAAAGGTTAATAAAAAATTACTCTGATGGCCTAGGGTTCACTGAAGGATTAGTTAACACCTAAATTAGTTATGAGGTTTTCACAAGTTTAATCATAGTCATATTTAAACGTTGAAAAAAAGAATGGGGAATTGATGTTTGTGCCATTTAATTTGTTTACTTGCTGTCCTAGAGTTCTTTTGTGCAATTATTTGAAGTTAAGGTACCATTTTGCACTTTGAGTGCATACTTGCTGCCTCTGGGTTATTAAAGTTGTTTGTTTGCTTTCATGATATCTTTAGGCAGGTGTTTGCTTGCTCCCAAAGTTCAATATACTTCCCATCCAACATTCTTAGGATTGTCATGTATTTCCCTTTAATAGGAGTTGTTATATACTTATTTAGCTTCATAGGAGTGCTGTTTATTGTAATAATACTTTCAGGGGTTCAGTTTGCAGTCCCAACAACCTCTCACTCTAATTGCATTTTCATCTATTTCAACTTGTAAAAGTCCTTGACATCTTCCAACAAAGGATCACTCTCACCGCCCAAGGCCAAGTTAGTAAGCCTATAAGTTAGCAGATGTCACTTAGTTGGAACATCTCTCAGATTACACCAAACATGAACCAGATTTCCATGGGAAAACCAACAAGATGCATTTTAGTGACTACAAGGTATGCTGTCACATTCCTTCGAATGCATGATCAAATGGACAAGCTCACAGACAAGTAGCTACCCTGTATATTGCTATGAGAAATATGAAAAACTTAGCCTCAAAAGGTCATGAGATAAGAGACCTTGATGGAGTTATGCCTTTAGCATAAGTCAAGAAGATAGGTAATATGATAACATCGTTAGGATGGTAGATGAGACTTGAGACCAAGAAATCATGTTAGAATAGGTCATTTTTAGGGGGCTTTCAAGTTTATGTCACTTAGGCACTTCAATTTTTGGAGAAAACTATAGCACTATCACTTTTCAGAACTTGGACACAACACAACATGGCTTGACACTCCATGGCACTCGAGAAATGGAGTGTATACTTCTTTTTGGAGTTTCTCATAAAAACATTGTACTGTAATTGAGGATATTCAAGTTTTGATTGTGTTACTACTATAATTACTAAAAATATATATAGGTTACAACCACAGAATATTTGTCTAAGGTGTCCAGGTTCATCAGCCTTTTCATAGCTAAAGAACCGGATGCTCGGGGACACTAGGCACCTCTTCGCAACCATGCTAGGTAGCTAGATGACACAGCCTGTAACCCAAGGACTTTCAATGCTAGGTTGATAGATTCAAGAAATTGTTGTTGTTTGCTGTTGCTACTGCTACTGCTCAGGGACACCTGACATCTCTAGGCACCCATGCCAGGTGTCCAGATAACACTGCTTGTAACCCATGAAGTTTCTACACAAGATCAATAGATTCAAGCAATTGTTGTCGTTGCTATTGCTGCTGTTGTCACTTTGCCCAAGAGAAAATTAGAAAATTGGATGAATAAATGACAAGTTGAAATTTCACCCATCTGTCATCTGACTATTTCTACAGAGGCTATGGAATATAGATTAACACAATAAGTTTGTCAAAACGTAAAATTTATCAATGACTTGCATAAAACAATTTTCAAGATGGAGTCAAGGAAATTGTGCCTGCTATGGAATAAGAAAACCACATAACCAAGATCAAAAAGTCATCCTACATAATTAATTACATGTAGATGACACTTAACATCATGCACTAAATAATATAGCCAATGTAAGTGGTCATTACTCCATCAGAGTTTACTTTGATTCTAGAGCTTTCAGCCTTACTGAGAAGGCTCTAGCCATCTTAGAATGCAGTCGACATTAATAAGGAAAATTGGGCTCCAATGGTCCCATTCACAAAGGTTGGGCTGTCCTTGATGAAAGATTCTCCATTACATTTCATCAACTAAGATGCAAGAGTGGAAGTTGAGGAAGATATGGACTAGGAGAAGCAGAAAGTGGATGAAGAAAAATGAGATGGAACAAGGCAATGAGAATGCTAAAATTGATGGTAAATTTCTCATCATTTATCAGGTAATGGCATCCGCAAAGCACCCATGTGACAGAATAGTAGGTAGGTGAAGAGTTCCTACTTCAGGTCAATGTTTATTATGAATATTTTCAAGTGGGAAGCTGTCTCAATGAAGGGGTTTGCTCTTGATTTAATCTCACTGCAAGTGTGTCCCATTCCACAAGTGTGCCCTTATAGTTTGAGGATTGAAGAACACAAGATGATGCAAAAAAAACACCAGCACCATCTTTGAGGACAATGTTCAAGTAATTTTGCATCCTTGAAAGAATGAATCATGTTGAAATAAAAGCAGAGGGAACTCTTGTACAGCACAGAAAAATCAAAGACTTTGAATAATGGTCATTTTTAAAGAAACTAAAGGGATTTGACTTGTAGCACTCAAAAGCAAAGAAGCTAAAAATGCATAGCACAGCAAATTCCAAAGGGAGTTAAACATTTACCTAAAGAATTTGCAATCTAATCTGATAATGAAATATTCACATACAGGTGAGCATCTTAACATCAAAGGTTGCATCAAATTGATTTCATGGGATTTCAGTCTTTCTATTAATATATTCTGAGACCTACTTGCAAGGAACAATATTGTATAGACCTTAAAACAGCAATTTGTTTGGGGCTAATTATCATTGGAATGGCTATGAAGTTGAGAGTAACATTCTCATAGGAAAAATGGGACAAAACTTGAAAGTGAAAAATTTTCTGCCCCTCTTAATTGAAGTTTGACAAGAGTTTGAAAAATGGTGAAGTCAAATTACAGAAAAATGAAACTAATTTTTTCAATATTTTAAATACTATCAGAACAGGATGGTACCACTGGTACCAACCTTTTTAGCCAAAAATAGGCACCAATCACCCCAAGGTCACTGAAATCTGTTAAACCAGGGTATCCCAGTCGGTTCCAACTGGTATTGACTGGTAGAAGTCACAATTTGAGCGATACAATGTACATTCATGCATCCCAACTGGAATAGGTCTGTACCACCCAATACTGATCCCTGTTTGTGCAGTCTGGCAAGGAGAGGACACAGAGGATCAGAAAGGGAGGGCCATCAGATCAGGTGAAGCCCCCCTTCCCTTTTTAGCCAAAAACTGAAAAGAAATTAGAAATAGGAATTCAAGTTGATTTTTATTTTATTTGAATTACAGCTATGTAGTAAAGTGACAGCACCCTACCACATGGTAATTTTTACAACATTTTTTTATAAATTATAGATATTTTTGGATTAGAATATTAATTAAAAAAATAAATGGAATTTGAGTTTGAAAAATTGCAGTCTGCTTTCATCCATGACATGTCCACGTAATAATATTTCGGCTCAGATTAAACATTCCAACTGTGTGTTTTGGAGCATTGAGCCTAAACTCAAATTTTGTGATAAATAATATATTATCCTATGAAAATGGTATCAAATCAGCCACTAAAAGTATACATAGCACCCATTGTGATGCATATGAATCTTCGAAAGAATTCTTTTCTCAAAATATTTAATATTATTTCATTAATTTTTCTTCAAAAAATTAAAAATTTTCATAGAAATTGTGAAAAATCTAAAAAGAATATGAACATATATCCCACGATCCAGATCTAATTTATAAAAGTTATTGTCATGCATTTCGACAAGTAATGGATTTTTCAAGACTTTTATAAGGTAGAAAATATTTAAAAATTAAAATAAATTAAACGCAAAAAATATGGAACATGCATTGATAATTAATAAGATAAATTTTAAAATGGATATCTTTTCTTTTATTGATTGATATTTTTTGGGTAATTTTTAAGCTATTTTAAAAAATAATTGCCTAAAAATGCTAAAAAAATTTGATTAAATGTCACAAACATCGACATTAAGAATTAATAAGCTACAACCTATTGAAGTCTGATTATTATTATTAAATATGCAAGAAGGGTTGGCCCTGAGGTGGTATGATAATTGCATAGCTAAAAGCCAATTGTAATAGGGCAAGTGGACCAACATTTTCTTGTCTAAACTAAAATGAAACGGAAAACTAGCACAAAAGAGTTCAGAGTGGAAATTTGCTCTCATCATCATAAGTTGATCATCTTTCTTCCAGACATATCTAATAAGAAGTTCACATAGAAATAAGTTATTAAATGCAGCTGAATGCAAACAGATAATTAATACATAAAAAAACTTATGCAGAATCTTAAGAAAGATGGTTACATTTAATATTTCCTCCGTATCAATCATCTATTTGCATTCAGCTGCACCTAATAATTTCTTTCTATGTGAACCTTTATTGATACGATTGGAAGAGGTATACTCAAATTTATGACAATGAAAACATATTATCTCACCAAATTTTTTTCATCTTTCAATTTCATTTTAATCTTGACAAGAGAATGCTACTCTGACTCTCCTGCCACCATGCATGTTTTTTAGCATGGACAAGATTCTAAACTTTTATACATCCTTTTTGGAAATTTGAAGTGAGACATTATGGTATTATACTCTATTATAATATTATGAATTTTTTGTCATGTTTCACTTCTCAATGTTGCTAGTTTCCACACCTTATAGAAAGCACAAATGTTGGTGCCCATATGGGTACTTAGACATCACGGAGCCTACAGAACATCACTAAAACATTGGGGGGGGGGGGGGGAATAAAAAATTCAATTATTTCTCATATCACACATCAGAAAGTTTAAAAATTTAGAAAAACAGAAGGGAAACGAAAAAAATTGCATCTCACTACAGGACTGGAAAGCAATCCCATACCATCTGCTGGTATGGGATGGACCGGTATCACATTGGTTCAGCAAAAGAACCAACACCACACCCAGTAATGGCAGCTAAAACCTTAACTGTTCCAATTAATTACATCTTTATATATTAAAGTTATGATGCAACAATTATCTCCAGTTAGATAAAAGGGAATTTGATGATTATGCACACAAATATGGAAATGTAGCTAGGCTTCTTGAGGATCAATTGATTCATGAAAATAAACGAAAATTATGCCTTAATCTCAATGCACTATCCATTTGGATTGGGGGGACGGAAAATTTTGGTGATTCTTAATCATTTTATCGCAACTGATTACATAGACTTCTAAATCCAAAAAATGGACTTTGTTTTACTCTCATCCTATTTTCCCCATTTCAACAAGGTTAAAAAAAAAAAGGTAAAATATTGGCAAAGCAACAACCATGTCATCCTCTATTGGTTCAATGATGCAACCACCAACAGAAGTTTCAAAGGGTCTTTAATTGGGCAATGGGTTGCCGCATGAATTCCAATTGATCTCACTATGCCCGTGATTCAAGTTATCAAAATAAACCAATCTATTCCACGCATGGATACCTCTCCACCTGTCATTCCTTCTATCTACATTAAGTGGAGGAATATTTTATTGAGGTGTTTATCCCATATAAATTATCTAGTCAATTATCGAGCTTTCCCTAGAAAACTACAAAAACAAAAATGGAGATGTGGGGTTTTTTTTCCCTCAAAAATTAATGCTACAAGAAATTAATGCTAACATTATTTTTAGATATGATGTAGTTATTTTGTAGGATAGCCCAACTTGAGGCTTTCACTATATGTATTGACCATTTCGATTGCTATGGCCACAAACTTTCTTCTTTGATTTTATAATAATGTTTGATATTATAATTCTAAACACATCCGGTTTAACTCTTTTTTTATTTTTAACTTTTACAGATAGAAAAATAAAAAAACCAGTAATTACCACTCAGGTAGCCATAATTCATCTAAACCACAATCTTCTTTGCATAATACCAATTTAGGCATCCATGCATTCCAATATAAAGCCAGGAATTCCATCAAAATTCCTGTTGGCTTTAAGATTTGCCAATTAGGAGTATCTAAAGTAAAATCAACTTCAACTGAAAATATATTTTTTTTCCAAGATCAATTAGTTGGGAAAATATTTCAAGTGGCAAACATGAGGGCCCTATCCAACATAAGTAGAATAGATACATTAAGAGCTCACTATCTTTTATGACAAGGACTTAGTCTATTCAGAGGAGGCCATTAGCTGTAATCTCCTTTTAAAAGATTTGTTAGGCAATCATATCAAAGTCAAGCAGAGAAAGAAAAGTTTTATAAAGTAGCCGGACTTTCTTTGCTTGTCAATCAAATTGCATAATTTAATTAGGAGCTCATTAATATTATTTCTCAAAGGAAAAAAAAATTATCTGTTACTCTTTCTTGCTCATCCCTATTATGTTCCATGTTCACTCCCTTCCACAAAAGGATTGCTTATGTTAGGAAAACCACAAGTACAATGGCAATCAAGGTTAGTAAAACTAGAAAATTACTGCTGGGCGATCTAGTAATTGGGAGTCTTGTGGTGGACAGTCAAGGTAATATGGAGTTATATTACACATTTATATTAATGTTTGCACTAGATTATTTTTTTTTAATGACTCAGGTGCCATAATTGGAGATTATTAAATCAATAATCTTATCTTTGGTCAAGCTTCAAAGTATGATGGAAATTATGAAATTTCCAGTCGTTATATGTTTAACAAAAGTCATCTCTATATATTTTTTAGTATCACTTTTCGATCCTTTATCTCAATTATCTACTATAGCTTCATATTTTTATGTTTCATTGATCATGGACTGCAAAAGCCTGATGACCATAGTTTAAGAATTGTTAACACGATATTTGATAAGACTTTGCTAGAAATCACGCAAGGGCTGTACAAGTCACGCAACACCTAAAAATTAAAACAAGTAAAACTAATGTTCTGCTACAAATGATGTAAGGAAGTTTAGTTAGATATGCCATACGCTACCTAAAGGGTCATAACCAGTATGCCAAGTTCTGCAACTAAATTCTTGATTGTAAAATACCTAGCATTAAGTGCCAAATATCTTGAGATTCATCATCACCACATCCCCCTATATCCCACAATTCTAAAATATCTATGATGATTGTATCAAGAGTAACAAAATGCCACCCCATATCACCTCTGAATATTTAAGAATGGAAATGAGATACTATTCATGGGAGGCGGAGATTATGTCTTGTGGCAAATTTTCCATTGTTCCCTGGCACAAGTCCACTTTTCTTGCTGATTTATAATAGGTGGCATTGCTGTCTCACGACAATTCCTTTCGTTATCATCATTGGACAGCAATAACACCTATTATTGCAGTGTAGATATCAAAGCCTCCTCTGATCTACTTGAATTATGTCTTCCTATTAAAAATTTCCAAACATCTTACACCAAAGAAAGCAACTAAAAGAAAAAATAGAACAATCTCAATCATCAACAGCACGCATAATTAAGAATGTAAATCCAGAAATTCAGAAATGGAACGATTAGCTAATGCCACTATTCTAGCAGGATTGCTCGCACAACAAGAAAGGGGTAAACATATCCCAGATTATTCACAAAGAATTTTTGCCTCAGTTAATTTTAACATAAAATCTCTCGAGTAATTTAAGAAAGAAATTAAGGCCAGCCCCAATTTTTTCAAAAGATAGACATTTTGGAGGAAAATTACGTACCTTCTCTACGCCCTTTCCACCTCCAAGAATTCAAATTATCTGAAATCTGAAACAAGAAAAATCCTTTAGCACGCCAAAAAAAATAATTAAAAAAAGAAAAAAACGAAGTTTCCCCCAAAAAATGTCACCTTTTCCTCACCCCTCCTTTCAAATCCTCTTCTCAAACCATCCGATCATTCTATAGAATCGTCAAGAAAATTAAATAACAGCAAAATAACGCTCAAAACTAAGTTTCGTCAAAGACGAGATTTTATACACCAGAATTGGAATAAAATCGCAAAAAGATTCGACCTTTTTTGTTTTTTCGGCCCTTCCTCGGCCTCCTTCGCTGCTCCCTTTCGATGGTTTCCCCCTCGGCCGCTCCGAGCGGAGAGATGAACTCCCCTCGGAATTTTTTTTTGCTTAAAAAACGTGACTCAGCTGGTTTGGCTCGTGCAAAACTACCTAAATACCCTCCATTCCACGTCGGTTACCGGCACGTCGCTCCGTTAAGTCGCGTTAATAAAACGCACTTCCGCCGTTCGCCTTCCGTCCGGAGGTCGACGGTTTTGGTGGGTATTCTGGTAAATTTGCAACGGCGATCTTCGGGCGGACGTGGGGAAATTCTATTTGGCCCGTAATTTTTCCACGGACACTCTATTTTATTTTATTTTATTTATTTAACAGCCCTCTAAAATTATTCAGTAGCCTCACTAAATTTAAAAATACATAACTACCCTTCCTCTTCACCCCTTTTCCTCACAAATCTTTATCTTTCTTCCTTACTCTATATTTGGCCAAGTCTCTGTTTGGCTTGGTTGATCGAATAGAGAACGAACATATTTGAAATTTGTTTGGCCCAACCGATCAAACAGAATTGAAATCTGTTCGACCTGATTTTTTTTGTTCAATCACACAGAATCGAACAGAAGATTTTTGTTCGATCCACCAGGGTCAAATATGTTGACTTGGTTTGGCCCTGTGTAGCCGTTCGATCCACTAGGGTCGAATATATTGACTCAGTTCGGTCTTGTGTAGCTGAACAAATTTAAATTTGATATGCTTGACCATACAGAGCCAAATAACTCACGAACGAAAAAAAATTTCGACGACAGGTATATAATCAATCTTTGCGATATTAGATCCTTCTAAAATCATTTGTTACTTGTCCATTGCTTGGTTATAGGTTGAAATCTCTTCAATCAAGCTTCAAATGATGGGATCTGATGATATTTTGATCCGGAGTGAGAAAAGAGAGGGAAGGAAGAGGAATATTTTGGTCCAAATTATTTAGAAACAAATATTTTTTTTAGTAGGAGGAAGGGAGGGGGGTTACTGTGGAAAAATTGCGGGCCAAATGGAATTACTCGCGGACGTGACGGTGGCAAAGGGATCGCGCCTTACCGGCCCGGCGAAAACTCGCCGGGCCTTCTGACTTTCCTTCACGTGGCGTGTGACGCGTACGGTCGGACGAGAGTTTGTGGATGTTTTAGGTAGAAAGATGAAGGCCTTCAGATGGCGTGCCACAGCAGGCTTTCCATCAAAGATTGTGGTTTTATTCAAAGCCTTTCATTTACCAACGCTCATGTGAGTGTCCTTTTTTCTTTTTTATCCCAAATCGAAGCCAATAATATTATTAAAATATTAGGCTGATATTTTATTGACCAGTTATTTGCCAGTTTTAATCGATCTATCGACCGTTAGACATTCAACTTAACATGTTTAAATGTTATGCAATTTTAGATTAATTATATTTATCAACGTTTTGATGTCTCCATTTCTAACTTATGTGCCAAGATCATAATATAGTCATATTGATGCTAACTAATCGGTTATCTTAGACATGGTGATCCTCTGTGGCCCGTGGGGTTGCCAGGATCTTCTAGAAAAGTTCTACGTGCATTGCATGAAAGTGAAAAAAATAAAAAAATTAGATTACTTAATTAAAAATATTTTAATTAAAGTTATGAAATATTGTGACTTTTTTTAAATTATTATGCTTGTTATTATAAGTTCACGTTTGGCAAACGAAATTTGTAACGCGTCTTTTTTTTTTTTTTGGTACAAGCGGGTGATCACACCAATTTAGGATGAGTCAAACCCGAGATATCCGAATACAAAATATGTGACAGGATGAGAGGACAAGGGTCGCCGAGCATCCAACTCCAGAACCCTGAATGATAAGCCACCCTGGCGGCAATCCAATCAGCCGCAGAGTTGGCCTCCCTGTAGATATGTCGAATCTGGACGTTGGTAGCTCCCTGAAGGAGATAATGGATGTCGCTGATCAAAGAAATGGTCGGCAGGTGGACGTTGGACTCCTGACGGATCCAGCTAATAACCGTAGCTGAGTCTCCTTCTATAATAAGTTTCGTAGTACCCAGGCTCCGAAGGGCGTGAGAAATACCGGCTCAAGCTGCATAAAGCTCAGCAAGGGGAACAGAAGAATCCAGAGTCCCAAAGCCGCCGGCCGCTAGCAACAACCCCTCCGGCCCCCGAATCACAAAAGCAGATCCCGCACATCTCCCACGAACACTCCCATCAAAATTGATTTTGACAAACCCTGGAGGAGGGGGCTCCCAAGAGATAAAGACCGTGTGCCGGTGCGCTGCAGAAGCAGCATGGGAGTCCCAGAGGCCAGGGCTATCAACACCAATAGTCCTCTGATGTAGAGTGTACTCAGCATATAAGGAGACAGCCGTCCTGACAATCTGATAAGAAGGAGTGAGCACGTCCGAGAACACGAACTGGTTACGGGATAACCAGATCTGGAGAGCAACTTAAGCCAACGTCGGGCCCACCTGATGGTTCCCACCCCCCTTGACTTGTCTGAGCAGCCTCAAGAAGGATAAACGGTGGGAGTCCAAATCCTGCAGCCAAGACCACGCACCTAACCTTTGCCAAATCTGTCTCGCTCTGGGGCATGAAAAGATAGCATGATCCACAGTTTCCTCCTCAAGGCTACACACTGGGCAAATAGGCATGATACGCATCCCTCTCCTAGAGAGCAAAGAACAGGTAGGAAGCGCATTTCAAGCCAGCTTCCATATAAAAAGGCAAACCCTCGGATGAATGGGAAGATGCCAAATCCAAGCCGAGTCCATAACTTGCAAGGGCGAAGGCCTATAGATATGCAGGAGATCCCCGATAGGAGCCCGAGAAGAACAAGATCTCCGCCAAACCCTTATATCAGTAGTATGACTCGGAATGAGAGGAATAGAAGTAATACGGTGATAAAGCTCTCCCCCGAAGAAAGTAGAAACCAAAGAATGGTCCCAGACAGTGTGGTCAAGGGAGAGAAGATCACAAACTCTCATACCATTAGGGATATCTGTGGTCACAAAGGTTGGCCACCGAGAAAGAGGCTGGTCCGCAATCCAAGTGTCCTGAAGAACATCGACTGAAGAACCATCACCAATCATCCAAGAGGTGTGGTCCATAACAACCGAAGCATGCCGACAAACCTCTTTCCAGAAGAAGGAGTGCCCACGAGAAGATGGAGAAGAGATAGAGTGATTCCAATCTCCGTATTTACCATGCATGAAGGCGCTCCACAAACAACGCGGATCAAGCAAGAATCGCGAGGCATGCCTAGCAATAAGAGCCTCCCTCCTAGCAACTAGAGACTGGATACCAAGACCTCCCTGAGCAATCGGCAAGCAAATGATATCCCAGGCAAGAAGATGGACTCCATGACCGTCCTAGCTCGAGGCCCAGAGAAAATCCCAAAAATGACGCTCTATCTTCCTTAGGCACATCACCGGGATGGCCGCGTTAGATAACAGATAGAGCGGAAGAGAAGAGAGAACTGAGCGCAAAAGAGTGATCCGAGCCATCATAGATAACCCAGAGACCTGCCAACCATCTAAGCGATCGCAGACCCTCCTCTCAAGAACACTGAAGTCAGAACGACGAGGCCTTCTGCCAGTGATTGGGACCCCAAGTAGGATAGCCGATCAGCCTGAGAAGTAATACCCATGATATGCAAGATAGAATCCCTAACAGAAGCTGCCATCCTAGGACTAAAACATATCAGAGATTTACTTAAATTAACTTTCTGACCAGAAGCCCGACAATAGGTCTGCACTATGGCCGCAAATATGGATGCATTACGAATAGTGGCCTTACCCATAAGGATGCAGTCATCAGCGAATAGAAGGTGGGAGAGAGTCGGCCCAGTTGGACTCGCAGAGTATGGGGCAATAGACAAATCCATCTGAGCCTGAATAAGAGCCCTGGACAAAGCATCAGCAGAAAGGATGAAGAGAAAAGGGGACAGAGGGCAACCCTGCCGCAAACCGACCTCAGAGTGAAAATAATCCGTCTGACCCCCGTTGATGATGAGAGAGAAGGATGGTCGAAGAATACATGCCATAATCCAGTCGACAAAGCAATCATCAAACCCAAACTCGGCTAGCGTATGTCTCAGAAAATCCCAGCTCATTCTATCATAAGCTCTCTCCATATCAAGCTTAACAGCCATGAGGCTATGACGTCGAGAAGCACGCTGAAGGTCATGCATGAGTTCCTGTGCTAGAAGGGCATTATCAGCAATGCTACGTCCCCTAATAAAAGCGCCCTGCTCTAGGGAGATGAGGCGAGGGATCACCGGAGACAAACGGGAGACCAAAATGCGAGCACACACCTTGTACAAGATGGAACATAGACTGATAGGCTGGTAATGCTGAGGAGAGGAGACATCAGGGCGTTTGGGCACCAAGGTGATAAGGGTCCTATTCCAATCAGAGGGGACAGAGTGAGAGAGAAACACCAGCTGAATGGCCTGCACAACCTCCTGACCCACTATATCCCAATAAAAGCGGAAGAACAAAGGAGGAAACCCATCAGGACCAGGGGCTTTATCGACACCAAGATCCCAAACAGCCCGCTGAATATCGTCCACCGAAATAGGCATGGTGAGACGAGCATTTTCAGCAGTAGTGACCCTAAACTGGGCCAGAACAGGAAACACAGGGAAACCCACTCCAGTATGCTCCGTCCATCTAGACTGAAAGAACTGATATAACAAGGTCCTGATAACCTGAACATCCTCCTGAATCTCCCCCTCATTATCAACTAAACGCCTAATGCGGTTCATCGCACGACGCTTCAAAGTGGCCTGATGAAAGAATCTAGTGTTGCGATCCCCCTCCCTAACCCACTGGATTCGGGACCTTTGTCTCCAAAAGGTCTCCTGCTGCAACAACAGAGAATGGTGCTCAGCCAAACAGGACCTGAGAGACGAAAGGTCAGACTGATTAAGGAACCCCTCCTGATCCTCTTTCGACTGCAGGGTAGAGATGGTAGCCTCAGTCTGCTCAACTTGACGAACAATATCCCCACCTCTCTTCTGTTCCATCTAGAGAGTCTACGACCAGCAAGAATCAGGCGCCGAGACAGCCGATAGGTAGCACTTCCTCTAATAGGTAATCGCCAAACCTGAGAGATGATTGACCTAGCAGAAGAATAAAAGGTCCAGAATTTCTCAAATCTAAACAACCTGCTCTGATGAATAGTGTTATCAGTAGAAACAAGAATAGGACAATGGTCGGAGCCAATTCTGGACAGGTGAGTAACGGTAGCAGAAGGAAAAAGCTGGAGCCAAGAAGGAGACGCTATGGCCCTATCCAGTCTTTCCCAAACACGGGCAGAGCCTTGGCGGTTATTACACCAGGTGAAAGGGGATCCGGAAAACCCCAGATCCAAGAGCCCAGCGGAGGATATAAAGGATCTGAACTCAACCACATCCAGAGATCCAACGAACTGCCGACCCCCTCTTTTCTCGTCAGCCCCGACAATGCAGTTGAAGTCACCAGCAAGGAGGGAAGGAAAGCCCTGAGCAAGAAGAGAGTGAAGCTCCACCCAGAGATCACGACGCTTAACGCGTCTTTTGCTAGTATCTCTTTAGGCAGTTGAAGATCTTCCAATTTTATTTTTAAGAAATTCGTAACAATCAAACAAAGCCTAAGAGACTGTTTAGATTGAGGTGAATGGAGGAAAAAAAAAGGAAATGAAGAAAAGTTGCTTTGTTTAAAAGGAAGATAAAAGAGAGAGAGAAAAGGATGAGAGTAACCGGTTTCTTCTGAAAGAGAAAAAAGATTTAAGTTATATTTTTTTTGGAAGACCAAACACTATAAGAAAATCTTGAAATAGCGACGCAAAATTAGCGACGCATCATTGCGTCGCTAAGTTGCGACCACATTACGACGTCTCCGCGATAACAAAAAAATTGTGATACAATTAGCGACGCATTCGCGACTCAATAAATCAGATAATCAAAAAAATTAAAATTTTAATTTAGCGATGCAAGTAATGCATCACAATATTTTTAAATTTAATTTTTATAAAATAATTATGAAATAAAAATATTGCGACGCAACACAGTGCATTGCAATGTTTTAAAAAAATTAATTATGTTAAATAGCGACGCAATAGCGACGTAATAAATTAAAAAATTAAAAAATAATTTTTAATTTAGTGACACAGGTATTGCGTCGTAATTATTTTAAATAAAATTAATTTTTATAAAATATAATTATGAAATAAAAATATTGCGATACAATTCAGTGCGTCGCAATGTTTTTAAAAAAATTAATTATATTAAATAGCGACTCAATAGCGACGCAATAAAATAGAAAATTAATAAAATAATTTTTTTATTTAGCGACATAAGTATTGCATCGCAATATTTTTTAAAAAATAATTTTTTAAAAAAATTAAAATAATTATGAAATAAATATTGCGACGATTTCAGTGCATTCGCAACCGTCAGATCGTCACCGATCGGATGGATCACAACGGTCCGAGATCGATCGTCGCCGATCGAGATCACATCTTGGATCGATCGCAACCGTCGGATCATCGCCGATCGGATGGATCGCAACGGTCCGATATCGATCGTCGCCGATCGGGATCATGGCTTGGATCGATTGCAACCGTCGGATCGTCGCCGATCGGATCGATCCTCGCCGATCGGATCGATACTCGCCGATCGGGATCACATCTTGGATCGATCGCAATCGTCGAATCGTCGTCGATCGGATCGATCGCAACGGTCCAGATCGATCCTCGCCGATCGAGATCACGGCTTGGATCGTTCGCAACCGTCAGATCATCGCCGATCGGATGGATCGCAATGATCCGAGATCGATCGTCGCCGATCAGGATCATGTCTTGGATCGATCGCAACCGTCGGATCGTCGCCGATCGGATGGATATATCGCAACGGTCCGAGATCGATCGTCGCCGATCGGGATCAGGGCTTGGATCGATCGCAACCATCGGATCGTCGCCGATCGATCGATCGCAACGGTCCGAGATCGATCCTCATCGATTGGGATCACATCTTGGATTGATCGCAACCACCAGATCATCGCCGATCGGATCGATCGTAACGGTCCAAGATCGATCGTCGTCGATCGGGATCACGGCTTGGATCATCGCAATCATCGGATCGTCACCGATCGGATGGATCGCAATGGTCCGAGATCGATCCTCGCCGATCGGGATCACGTCTTGGATCGATCGCAACCATCGGATCGTCGCCGATCGGATTGATCGCAACGGTCCGAGATCGATTGTCACCGATCGGGATCATGGCTTGGATCGTTCGCAACCGTCGGATCGTCCCTAATCGAATGGATCGCAACGGTCCGAGATCGATCGTCGCGATTGGGATCACGTCTTCGATCGATCGCAACCGTCGGATCGTCGCCGATCAGATGGATTACAACGGTCCGAGATTGATCGTCGCCGATCGGGATCAGGGATTGGATCAATCGCAATCATCGGATCGTCGCGATCGGATCGATCACAACGGTCCGAGATCGATCCTCGCCGATCGGGATCAGGCTTGGATCGTTCGCAACGTCGGATCGTCATCGATCGGATGGATCGCAACGGTCCGAGATCGATCATCGCGATCGGGATCATGTCTTGGATCGATCGCAACCGTCGGATTGTCACCGATCGGATGGATCGCAATGGTCCGAAATCGATTGTCGCCGATCGGATCATGTCTTGGATCGATCGCAACCATCGGATTGCCGATCGGACGGATCGCAATGGTCCGAGATCGATCATCGCCGATCGGGATCACGGCTTGGATCGATCGCAACCGTCGATCGTCACCGATCGGATCGATCGCAATGGTCCAAGATCGATCGTCGCTGATCGGGATCACGTCTTGGATCGATCGCAACCGTTGGATCATCACCGATTAGATCGATCACAACGGTCCGAGATCGATCGTCGCCGATCGAGATCACGGGTTGGATCGATCGCAACCGTCGGATCATCGCCGATCGGATCGATCGCAATTGTCCGAGATCGATCGATGCCGATCGGGATTATGGCTTGGATCGATCGCAACCATCGGATCGCCGCCGATCAGATCGATCGCAACGGTCCGAGATTGATCGTCGCCGATCGGGATCACGGCTTGGACCGATAGCAATCGTCGGATCATCGCCGATCGGATCGATCACAACAGTCCGAGATCGATCGATGCCGATCGGGATCAAGGCTTGGATCGATTGCAACCGTCGGATTGTCGATGATCGGATCGATCGCAACGGTTCGAGATCGATCCTCGCCGATCGGGATCACGGCTTGGATCGATCCTAATTTTTTAAAAAATTAATTATGTTAAATAGCGACGCATTAGCGATGCAATAAATCAAAAAATTAAAAAAATTTAATTTATAACGTTGCGACGCAATAATTGCATCGCAACTTTTTTTAAAAAAAATAAATTTTATAAAAAAATTAAAAATAAAATAATGCGACATAACTTTTTGCATTGCAATTATTTTTAATAAATTTAATTTTTATGAAATTTAATTATTAAATTAAAATATTACAATGCAGTTAAATGTCACAAATTAATTAAAAAATTAATTATTTTAAATAGCGATGCATTAGCGATGCAATAAACCAGAAAATTTTAAAAAATAATTTTTAACGTTGCGATGCATGTATTACGTCGCAATGTTTTTTTAAAAAAATAAATTTTATAAAAAAATTAAAAATAAAACATTACGATTTGCGACGTAACTTCTTGCATCGCTATTATTTTTAAAAAAATTAATTTTTATCAAATTTAATTATGAAATAAAAATATTGCAATGCAACTAAATGCATCGCAACTTTTTTAAAAATTTAATTATGTTAAATAGCTACACATTAGCGATGCAATAAACCAAAAAATTAAAAAAATAATTTTTAACATTGCGACGCATGTATTGCGTCGCAATGTTTTTTTTAAAAAATAAATTTTATAAAAAAAATTAAAAATAAAACATTGCGATGTAACTTTTTGCGTCGCAATTATTTTTAGAGAATTTAAAATTTAATTATGAAATAAAAATATTGCGATGCAGTTAAATGCATCGCAAATTAATTAAAAAAATTAATTATTTTAAATAGCGACGTAATAAACTAGAAAATTAAAAAAAATTAATTTTTAACGTTGCGATGCATGTATGGCGTCGCAGTTTTTTTTTTTAAAAAAATAAATTTTATGAAAACATTAAAAACAAAACATTGCGACGTAACTTCTTGCGTCGCTATTATTTTTAGAGAAATTAATTTTTATCAAATTTAATTATGAAATAAAAATATTACGATGCATTAGTGAACGCATTTTTTAGAAAATAAAAAATATCCCGCTGGATATTGCCGCCAAAATAGCGACGCAATTATTAGCGTCGCTATTTTTCTCAATAAAAAAAAAATGTTAGCGACGGATTAGCGATGCATAATTGAGTCGCTAATCCTTATTATTTTTTTAAAAAAAATAGCGAGGCATTAGCGATGCAAAATTGCATCGCTAATCCCTAATATATATGTTGTCGCGCCCGACCCCCCCCCCCCCCCCCCCGGCCTCTTCTTCTTCCTCTCCCTAAACCCTAGCCGCGTCCCCTCCTCCGGCTCCCTCCGCCCCCTCCCCCGGCGCAAGCAGCCTACCGGCGGCGATGCCCCCCCGCTCATCACCCCCGGCGGTCCCTGATTTCGCAAGGTAAACCCCCCCGGCCCCTCCCCCCTTCCCCGCCCTCCCGTTTTCGGCCGCCGCCGCCGCCGTGGCCGGCGTGGCCTGGCCACCGTGGGGTTTTCCCCCCTCCGGCGGTGGCCTGGCCACCGTGGCCAGGCCACCATTTTTTTTAAAAAAGGAAGTCGGGGTGGGTTTTTCCCCCACCCCTGAGCCACGGCCACGGCAGCGGCCGTGGCCGTCGTCTCAGGCCACGGCGTGGCATGTGGCCGGAGACAACAGCCACGCCCGCCGCCGGTGGCCTGGCCACGGTGGCCAGGCCACCGTTTAAAAAAAAGGAAGTCGGGGTGGGGTTTTCCCCACCCCTCCGTCGTCTCAGGCCACGCGCGGTAGTGGCGGAGATGACGGCCACGCCGCCGTGGCCGGCGGTGACCTGGCCTGGCCAGGTGCCCCCCACCCCTTGGCCGTCGTCTCAGGCCACGGTTGTGGCCGGAGACGACGGCCACGAAAAAAAAAAAGATGAAGTGGCCGGAGACGGCCACGGCCGTCGGTGGCCTGGCCACGGTTTTTTTGTTAAAAAAAAAGGAAGTTGGGGTGGGGTTTTTCCCCCACCCCTGAGGCCACGGCGGTGGCCTGGCCAGGTGGCCACACCGTTATTTTAAAAAAAGGGATGATGTTTATGAACTCAATTTTAGATGAAATATTATAACACTTTGCATGTGATCTAGAATCTTGTAATGCATAATTTAAAATCTGTTTATTTCTTGAAATGATGTTCATGATATATTATTATTAAAATGCTTATCATGCAATTTATTTGTTTTTGATAGTTTAGATGATTAATTTTTAATGATTTTATATTTCTTTATTACCTGTTATATTTTAGCTTAGCAAATTTTAAATATTTAGTTTTTAAATATTGTCACAATCATTTTCTTAGCAAATTAGAAAAAAATTTTAGAATATTCATGTTCTTCAATTGAAAGAAATTTGATATAGCAAACCATAATTTGATATAATTCCTCAAATTCTAAACCAACCAATCAAAATAAATTCGATATCATGGATGAAAAATGATATAGCTCATTTAGAACGTTCTAAATTTAATGCAGGAATATTAAATTTGATATAGTAACTCAGAATCAAGTACTAAAATTTATATTGAATGTGATTTGAGTTATTAGATTGAATTTATATTTAGTTTAGGCCAAGGTTGAATCCATTTTTACTTATCTAAAGTAAATCCATATGACATACATGCTATGTCAAGTTCGTTCTTTGATTTTTCATACTATTTCTCACAGACTATAACCTTTAGACCCGTTTGAGACTTTGTAAGACTTAGTCTTGCAAAGTCTCAAATTGTCCTAGTGGACAGTTTGAGATTATTTTTTGCGATATGTTTGTCTGCTATTCATCATCGTTAGTTGAGCTGGCAATTTGTATATCCTCCTACGTTCTCCTAGTGTGGCATATAAGCCACACATTTGGGAGAACATATGGGGAATTGTGCCGAAATTTTAACGTAATCGATGATAATTTCTAGCAGAATAACATATCGCATAAAATAATCTTGAATGGGATAGGGCCTTACCTAAGTCCTAGTGGAGTGAAAGTGGAATTCATTTAGGACACTTGCTTACTTGTGAAGTCTAATGATTGAATGGACCCCGGTCTTGGGCCTCGGTCCTGGATAGCACGTCAAGGATCGTAGCCATGGCCCGGCCTTGATTTATCGGTATAATTAAAGAGGCACAATATGTTATTTACCTTAGATGTCTAAAAGAATTAATCTATTACTATAATGACTAATGCAAAATTATACCGTTGTCTCCTTTAATGGTTTACCAGGAATTGTATAACTTGGTCAAAAATGAGCGGGGCTCGCTCGTGGATGTATGTAAGGTTAAAAGATGGGTTGCTTAATCCAGATTTTCTGAATGAATTGGAAGAATTTATAGCATTTGCATGTAGTCAACCCGAATGGATGGATGGGCCTAGGATCAGGTGCCCCTGCAACTTACGTAAGTGTCAGAATAAAGCCTATAGAGATGTTGAAACTGTGAAGGTGCACTTGTGTAAAAAGGGGTTTGTTCCTGGGTATGATGTTTGGAACTGTCATGGTGAAACTGAGGAAATATTTGCAGCTGTCACTAGCCAAGATGTGTCAAATCCCATTGATGAACCATTTGTGAATTTAAACACATACGAATGCATCGGGTAACGAATTCAACCAGAATACATTTATGGAAGAACCAAATCCATATGCATAACAATTTTATGATATGTTGTGTTCTGCAAATCAAGAATTGCATCCTGGTTGTGAGAGTCATTCCCAATTGTCTATGGCTGCTCGGTTGTTGAATATTAAGGCGGAACATCGATTATCAGAAAAGGCATTCAATGCTGTAGCTGGGTTAATGAAGGAAGTTTTGCCAAATCATAATGTTGTAGCAGACAGTTTCTACTCAACGAAGAAGTTATTGCGTGGCCTTGGGCTCCCAGTTAATAAGATCGATTGTTGCTTGAATAATTGTATGATATATTGGGGTGAAGACTCAGAGCTGAGATGGTGTAAGATTTGTGGGCAATCGAGGTACAAAACGGCGAAGGGGGAGCTAGTACAAGTAGGAGGAAAAGTGTGCCTTACAAGAGGATGCATTACTTCCTCTTACTCCACGCCTCCAGAGATTATACAGATCTAGGCTACAGCTGCTGATATGAGATGGCATGGAGAACATGAATCTAAAGAAGATGAAATGCGACATCCATCAGATTCAAAAGCTTGGAAGCATTTCAATGAAAATCATCCTGATTTTGCAGAAGAAATAAGGAATGTTAGATTAGGTCTTTATACCGATGGCTTCCAACCGTTTGGTTAAGCGGGGCAACAATATTCATGTTGGCCTGTAATACTGACTGTATATAATCTTTCACCGTGGAAGTGCATGAAAGATACTGCAATGTTTTTGACAGTTTTGGTTCCAGGACCATCAAATCCAAAAGAGAAGATTGATGTCATCTTACAACCGCTGGTAGCCGAATTGAAAATATTGTGGGAAACAGGAGTCATAGCCTACGACATTTCTATGAAACAAAATTTCATCATGAGAGCTGCTTTGATGTGGACAATCAGTGACTTTCTGGTATAGCAATGTTGTCCGGTTGGAGCACTTTGGGCATCTGACATGCCCTCATTGCATGTATGATTCAGATGCATTTATATTGCAGAAGAGTGGTAAGCAGTCATGGTTTGATAATCATAGAAAGTTCTTGCCTTCGAATCATCCTTATAGGCGGAACTTGATCGCCTTCCGAAAGAACAAAGCGGTCACAACATTCGCCGAACCGGTTAGGTCTGGCACATATATATTTGATACTACAGAGCATTTGGGGTTGAGGTATGCTTGGGAACCAGATGCAGATAGAATAAATGGCCGTATATGTAAAGAACATAACTGGAAGAAGCAGAGCATTTTTGGGATTTGCCGTATTGGAGCACAAATTTCATCCGGCACAACTTGGATGTTATATGCATATTGAGAAAATTTCTTTGATAACATATTTAACATGGTATAAACATCCTGGGAAAAACCAAAGATAATGCAAAGTCGAGAGAAGAACTTAATCAGTATTGCATAGAGGTGATTTGAGAAGGAATGATGATGGGACCTATCCTAAAGCCTGTTACACTCTTGACAAAAATCTACGAGAAGTTTTATGTAACTGGATTAGAGGATTAAAATTTCCTAATGTTATGCTTCAAATATCGGTAGGTATGTGGACATGCATAAGCTCAAGTTGTTTGGCATGAAGAGTCATGACTGTCATGTTTTCATGCAACGGTTATTGCCCATAGCTTTTCGTGAGTTGCTTCCGCAACATGTGTGAAAGGCATTGACAGAGCTCAGCTTGTTCTTTAAGGAGTTATCTGCCGCAGTCATTACTTCTGCATCCATGAAAGGCTTGAGGAGGAAATTCCAATTATTTTATGCAAGCTGGAGCGAATATTTCTCCAAGTTTTTTTGACTCAATGGAGTATTTGCCGGTTCACTTGCCATACGAAGCACGTATAGCTGGTCCCGTGCAGTATCGCTGGATATATCCTTTCGAGAGGTAAACACCCAAATCAGTAATACATGTTGACATTTCAAATATTATTTTATTTATGCAAGGAAGTTGGTTTATTTATATTTTCAACTTTACATATAGGTATCTTAAGAGGTTAAAAAATAATGTGCAGAATAAGGCAAGGGTTGAAGGTTTCATATGCAATGCACACTTGGTTGAAAAGTTTCAGCTTTTGCCTCGCATTACTTTGAGGGTCACGTTCATACGAGGACCCAATCTTGGTCGTAACGATTACATATGTGTGGACGAAGGAGAACCTACTGACGGTAGAATATCAATATTTAAAAGTATCGGCCGTTCATTTGGGAGGCAGAAGTTAAGACAATTAAGCGATGTGGAGTATAATGCAGCACATTATTACATCCTAATGAACTGTAGAGAAGTCGACCCATACATTGAGTAAGTATATGGACAATTCATTAATTGCTTAATTAGAACTTCTACTTTAAATTATAAAATACCATACTATTTAATTGCTAACAGAAGTTTTAATTGTTATAATCCTATAATGTATTGTGATAGACAACAAGATCCCAGCATCAATCAAATTGCCATTGGGCAGAAGTTAGAAACGGAGTTCGTTTATGAATTTGTGAGTACTATTACTCAATCAATTACAATAATGGCTTTTATTTTTTAATTTATTGTTAATAGCTTATTAATTTATAGGTAAATGGTCCATGGTTCACAACCGACAATATTTTCATTAAATGCCTAGCACAGTGGCCATTGAAGACCGTAACTACCTATACTGGCTATTTTGTTAATGGATACAAATTTCAAATTGAACGACTAGCATCTTCAAGAGGGACGGGGCGTATGTGTTAAAGAAAAAAGTGCTGGAGCAAATATGCAGGATTATTATGGAAAGTTAGTAGAGGTGGTCGAAGTTGAATATCCCGGTTGGCCTATGAAACGAACTGTATTGTTTCGTTGTGATTGGTTTGATCCGATAATTCCTGTCGGTAAAAGGGTTCATAACGACTACAATCTAGTTGAAGTAAACCATCGACGAAGATTGCAGAAATATGAACCATTCATTCTTGCATCCCAAGCTTAGTAAGTGTTTTGCTGCGGATATCCAAGTTTGCGCAACGACAAGCGAGATTGGTGGATGTTTCTAAAATCGTTCCACATTCAACAATCATATTAGATGAGAGTTCATCGAGTCAATCAACTGAGTGCCCCGCATTTCAAGATGATGAGATGGAAATGTATGCAATTGAGGATGACACAAGGGCTCCTGAAACATTACTTAGAGATCCAAATGGTGATGTCCAAGAAATTGAGGATGCAAACGTTCGGTTTCCTTCCGATGATAATGAAACTGAATCACAGTCCGATACAGCATCGGATGTTGAACCAACATTTCATGAAACAAATGATACTAATTAAAGATATAGATTCATTCAATTTCGATTTTTTTATAAGTATTTAATTTTTGTATGTTTATTAATTATTCATAATTATATTATATTGTATTAATCTTTAGTATTTACAGTATGACGGACCGAGGTAGATCTACCCCTGACGGACATAGCCCTGCTGCATCACATCCCACTACCAGGCCTGACGCACGGACTTTCGCCTCTCCAGGCGTCGACGCTAACCCTGTATTTTCCTCTACCCGATCGGCACAGACCTCTGAGAGTTCTTCTATGGTCGATCGCACCGTACTTCGATTGGATGCCGATGGGATGTAAGTATATACTAATTGTAACTATATGTTTATGTTTTTAAGTTAATTACTTATTTAATTAGTTTTTTTAACAGCTTTATTGAGCAGCATACCGTATCGAGCCGGATCAGCTCTATATTTCAGAGCCGTGCTGATCCTAGTGGCTATGATTGGCACCATGTATCTGCGGCCACGAGGGAGTTTTATTTTTTAGAGTTTCAGGTAAACTGTTTAAATACATTTTATAACTGATATAAAATTTTCTTATCTTTATATTCTGAAACTAACTGTTTATTTCAATGCAGAAAAAGTTTACGTGGGACCCTACCACCCATGATGCCATTAGGGCAGCATGGAATGCTCTTGTGGCACACCGATACTCCGATATATTTATCGTTGGAGGAGTTCGGGTGACCGTCCAGGGCATGTGCTGGAGGGTATTTGGGCCAGCTGGCAGCAGGCGTGGTAGTCCGAGGCATGGATCAGGAGGTCCGCATCAGCCAGCTGAACCGCCAATCTGAGAAGGGCAGTCGTAGCACGGGCCTCTCCCGTCACACTGCTGGTTTCATTTCTATTCAGGAGCACATGCGTCGTATGGTAAGAAACCATAAATAATTTAAATACTAATTTAGTCATTAACAAATACTTGCATTTATATTCTTTCTTCTGCTTTGTAGTCCGAGCAAGAGGGTAGAGATCCTGGTGAGTTTCATCTATTCATGGCGACACACACCAGGAAGGACGGTTCATGGGTCGATACACGATCACGGAAGATTGGGGTAAGAAATTAGATTTATATTTATTTATTTAATTTTTAATATTTATTTAGCTTTATATATTGATTCATTTGTCATTGATTTTATAACTTAAAGGCACGAGTCGAGGAGCTGCAGTCTCAAGCTTCGCAGGTCGACTCTACTGATAGGGGGCCGCTCGTCGAACTCTCACCAGAGGAGAGTCGACGTGTATTTTTGGAGGCTGTTGGTGCCCAGCCATGAGACCATAGGGTCTATGGTTTGGGCACCATAGCTTCCAGATATTTTTTCCATTAGGGCTCCAGTTCGCGTGGTTATGGTGATATTCCTCCCGAGCAGATAGACGACATCCGAAGATCTATCAAGAAGGAATTCGCGAGGAGGTTCGGAGGAGCTCTCAGAGATGAGAGAGCATATGCGTCAGTTGTAGGATTTAGTTCATCACCTGTCGCAGGGTTCATCCCAGCCTCCACAGCCGCCTGCAGACACATAATGTATTTTTTTTCACTACTTGATGTATTTTTTTATTTTTTGTTTTGTATATGAAAATTTTAAATAATTAATAAAATAAATTTTTATCTATTTTAAAAATTTTATAATGGTTGTTTTGGTCAATTGTATTAGCAATTACATTGTATTAGCAAGTTTAATTTATATTATTTAATTTTCTAAATAAATAAATAAATAAATTTACTTTAAAATTAAAAATTATTTATTTTGCTTTTTTAAAAATAAATAAATTAATTAGCGATACTATTTTCTCACAATTAATTTAAAAATTAATAATTATGTTATTTTAATTTTTTTAAAAAATAAATTAACTAGTTAGCGACGCAATTGTGACAAGATTTTACGTTGCAAATATTTTTAAAAAATTATTTTAATGTAGCGACGCATTAGTATGCGTTGCAATTATTTTTAAAAATTAAAAATTAATTTATTTTTTTTAAATATAAATTTATTAATTAGCGATGCTATTTTTCATCGTGATTAATTTAAAAAATTTAAAAATATTTTTAAATTTTTTAAAAAATAAATTATTAATTAGCAATGCAATTGCGACGAGATTATATGTTGCAACTATTTTTTAAAAAAAATATTTTTCAATTAGCGATGCATTTAGTATGCGTCGCAATATTGCGACGCAATATATTGCGATACATTTAGTGCATCACAGAGAGTCGCTGTTGAGCGATGCAACTGCGATAAATTGAGGTTGCGACGATTCATTTTAGCGACGCCTTAATTGCGTCGCTAATGCGTCGCTAAACAAGCTATAGCGACGCATTAGTGACGCTTTGAGCGTCACTATATTTTAATTTTCTTAGTGAAATATCTTTCATTTTCTATTCTTTATTCTTTCAATCTCACTATTCATTCCCTATTTGAAGGGGTATAATTGTTACATAACTCTTTCCCTTCCTTTCTCTATCTGAATAATATAATAATTACCTTTCTTTTTCCTTCCAGCCTTTCCAAATAAAAGAAGAAGAGAAGAAAACTTTTCTTTTCCCTTCTTTTTTTTTTTTCCATTTCTTTACTTCTTTCTACTCTCCCCTTCCTTTTTCCTCCAAAGATCCAAACATAGCCTAAAGGTGATGTTTGATCAACTTGATTAGATAATCTACTTTAAACTAAAAATAAAGGTTTTAAAATTATTAAAGTTATTGTATTTTTCTATTTTTTGATTTGAAATGCTTACTCTTTTTTTTTTTACACCCTTAACTCCTTAGGTATTGGTGAAGGTGATATTTAATTCCACGTCTTTTGCTGCACCTGCTAAAAGTTTTGCCATTGAGTAGGTTATTACGATCTTTCTCCGTTGAGTAGGGGTGCAACTCGGGCTCATGAAACTCGGGTTTCCCTCAACCCTAACCCTAACCCTATTTATAAAATGTCAACCCTAACCCTAACCCTAACCCTATTTGTAAAACCTCAACCCTAACCCTATTTTTAAAAATCGGGTTCGGGTTGAGTTTCGGGTTGGAATTCGGGTTGATAGAAAAAAAAAAAGGATAATATGAAACAAACAAGCTTAACATTGCACAATAAGCTAAAGTTTTGAAACAAATAAGCTTTATTTGTACAAACAAGCTGAAATTTGAAACAAACAAGCTTCACATTTCAAATTATTTGTCTAAAAATATACATCTTTTACATAAGACTAAACAAAAAAAGTACATTCTTAAACCCAAAATATATTCAAAGTAATTCAAATGTTGCATAACATTTCAATAGCCACCATATGCATTGATGAAGTCACATTTATCCTTTGGAAGCAAAAAATATTGAGACGATATAAAGAGCCAGTTAGAAGACCACATAAGTCTGGTATGAGAGATCTTTTTCAAATAGCGAGACTGCATTCGACATCCAAAGCTCCCTGATTTTTTTACTCATCACCCCTTTCCTAGATGTTTAGTTTTCTGCTCATCACCTCTTCTCAGATGCTTTCATAAATTTTAGCAAATTTCATATTAGAAGTTACAAATGTCTCAAAGAAGATAATTAAAAAAATAAAGATACTAGTTTGGCCCACCAACATTACATGATAAAATGCAATGGTTAAAGGTATATTGCTCATTTTAAAAGGTAATGAAGATTCTGATGGATGTTCATACCAAGAATCATCACTTTCACAAAACTATTGTCAGCTCTACATACTTTAACCTAACAAACAAGGCTAAATCATCACTTCCACAATACCAGTGGGCCTACTGCTTGTGGCTTTGCGGGTTCGGGTTTTCTCGGGTTCGGATTGACTGCAACCCTAACCCGGCCCAAGTTGCAAATCGGTCCGGGTCAACCCGGATCCTTCGGGTTCGGGTTAAGCAAATTAGAGTTTGAGTACTGCTGCAAATCGGGTTCTGCGGGCTGGGTTCGGGTTGAACCCGGCCCAAGTTGCACCCCTACCGTTGAGTAGGTTATTATGATCTTTCTCTTTCTTACTTTCAGTATGGATTTTTGATATCTATAAAAAAATCTAATTAAAAAAGAATAATGCCATCAATGCTTCGTTTGCTATTTTAACGAAAAAAAAAAATCTTGCAACTAAAAATATATGTTAACAAACACGAGATTTGTTGATTATGAAATTATGAAATTAATAGTTGCGGGACTAGTAAATTTTTCATGTGTGCCAAATAGAAGACTGTTAATCCTATTTTTTATATGTGTTCTCTTTGTTTCCAGCAATCATTTTAGGAAAAAAAATTCTTCTTGATCTTGATCTCTTGACCATTAGATTCTAATCAATTCATGATTTTTTTTTTCTAGAGGTCTAGCCTATACCCAATTCTAAGGTTTAAATCATGTAAAGTTTAAAATCAGAGCCAACAAAAAACTCAGCGCTGACTGGGTTGCTGCTTGGATTGCCCACCATTCTGGTCCCTGGTTATGGAGGTCAAGAGATCCTTGTCCAATGGCT
>UESW01004158.1:1050947-1147940 GCA_900491605.1 Calamus simplicifolius
AGGAAGGTCACTACGCTTCTATGTTGTATGCCAACCAGCTTTTTTTCATATTTATATATTATTATATATAAATATATATTAATTATATACCATAAATTAATGCAGTAATTGAGCTCGCACACGTTGGCATCCCTCTTATAAAAAAGGAAAACGCAATCCGTTTAGAACTCGGAAACGAAGGAATCGGCTGCCCCCCTTCTGTAAATTCTTCCTTCCCCTCGCAAAAGAAATCCAAACCGCTCTCGCTTGATCTCCTTAGCAACCACGCGGAGCCTTCGATTGGTCTTCACACCCATACGCCGAGATCAAGCGGAGCCTTGGCGCTTGATCTCCTCGGCGACCACGCGGAGCCTGCGATCGGTCTTTACTTACACCGGTACGCCGAGATCAGGCTTTTTTTTATGTACTAATGGTGGATCCCAATTAGTAATTTACTTCTACCTCCCCATCTTTGTTGTTTTTATTTTTATCGCAACAAGAGTTTCAAAGGTTGATCGATTGAGATGAAAGGGAGCTCTAGTGCTTGCTTTCCTTCTTCTTCTTTTTTTTTCAAAAAAAGTTCTCCTTTTCCTTATTTTAAGATTTTTTAAAAAAAAAATGAAGGAGAAAGGGCAAGAAAGGATTTTGGAGATATTTGTGGCTCTTTTGGTGAAAGAACGGAAGAACTGCACCCAAGTGGGGTCGGTCGCGTGGCGAAGCCCGGTGACTTGGCCGAAATAACCCCCTCGCTTTGCCGGTTTTACCAAGTGGCCCTGCACCAATTTTTTTTTTTTTGGTGATCTCTCCCGGCAGTTTATAAGGCTGGTTAATAAAAGGAAAAATCATCTCGAGAGTAGATTTTAAAAGAAATATTTAATAACCAGCCTTTGAAAAATTTTGGTTGTTGATGAACTTGTTCTATAAGCTGGTTATTGTTAATTACTTCTGTATGCGGTTGATCGAATTTTTTTTTTTTTTTTTGGGTTGTAGATAACATTATAATTTAGATTTTATCAAGTAGTCAAGCATTTGTGTCCTTTAATTGTTATGCTCCATTGGTTTTATTAATTGACGCAAACATTGTCCATGGGTTTTTTTTTTTGAATCAATCCGTTCTGTTGTGTTATCACTCCTTTTTTTAAGAAGGATTGTTTTAGAATCTTGAGAAAGAATTTTATTATTAGTAGCTTTTTTTTAAGGAGGGTTCTTTTAAAATCTAAAAAAAAATTATTATCAGTGCTTTTAATGTAGTCATTTGCAGTGATGTTAAGGATTGGATGAGATTTTTTCTCTATCTTTGTTGATTATTTATATTTGCATCATATAAATTTTTTAAAGAAATAAACATTTAGTTTATTATATCAAGTTTCTTTAATTTATTAGTTAACTATGTGATATGTTTATTATGTATGTATAGCAATAATGTACCTCTGTAAGATGCACTTAGATAATGGTTGAAAAAAAGATAAAAAACTAGGAAAAGTTGCATCGGTGAGTTTTGGTGGCCACCATCGGATTCCTTCAATTCTTTGGACATTAACGCATCTTTTTAATGATGAAAAGTAGGATCCATATCGTAAACAAATTTAAAGAAATATTTATTGAGCCATTTATTTAGTTTTTTAGTTTTATTTACAGATTTTATAGCTTAACATTTTGTTTGTTGGCTAATTGATCTTTTTTTTAAAGGAGTTTTTGTTGCAAATTTGTTTTTTCTTAGGAAATGTATATATTTTATTTTTACGGACAGTTGAATCTGTTATTAGTTATTTCTTTTTTCTTCAATTTAATTCATTGCTTCTTTAACTTTAGCTATGAGAGAAATTCAATCTTTTTTTCCTCAAAATCTTTAGTTATTATTTCCATCTTTCTTAGATTACTTCTTGTGTCTGCTTCCACCGCTGCTGCAATGGAAGCAAATCTTGCCAATAATAATGCGTCTTTGACCTTGGATTCAAACTCAAAGCCAAATGCTAGGAGAAGAACAGTGGAAGTTGTAGAGAAGAAACCAAGGCTTTATGTGCTTACTGAAGGAGGAGTTAATGTGGATAAGATGATTGTTAATGGAAAGGATCTAAGCCATACAAATAGAGAAGAATCTGTTGTTGAGAGATCTAAAAACTTGTCACGGCATAAAAGAGCTATTCCAAAGTGGCAAAAAGCAAAGTGGCAAACTGTTCTTAGTATTCTAACCAAGATTTGTCTGCTTTTAGTAGCTCTTTTATGGCTAGGATAGACAGTTTGGAGATTGGCTGGTAGGATTGGAGACAATACTAACTCACCATTTCTTCCTTTGGATTATGAGGGTCGGGTTTCTGAAATTAAGGCATCTTTAAAGAAAATAGCTAACATGTTGCAAGTTCAGGTAGAAGCCGTAGATCGAAAAATTGGAAATGAGCTTGGGATCATGGCAAGGGAACTTAGAAAGCAATTTGAAGAGAAAGTAGCAATGTTGGAGAAGGAGTTGAAGAAGTTGGAAGTTAAGACTGATGAATCCCAAGCAAGGGAACTTAGAAAGCAAATTGAAGAGAAAGTAGCAATGTTGGAGAAGGAGTTGAAGAAGTTGGAAGTTAAGACTGAAGGATCCCAAGCAAGAGAACTTAGAAAGCAAATTGAAGAGAAAGTAGCAATGTTGGAGAAGGAGTTGAAGAAGTTGGAAGTTAAGACTGATGGTTTAGACAAGTCTTTGACTGAATTCAAGGACATGGGTATGCTTTCAAAGAAAGAATTTGAAATATTTCAGGATGAGCTTGCTAGAAAACTAGATGGTAGATAGTGATGTTCATTTGGACCAAATTATGTCTTTCGCTAGGGATCTTGTTAAGAAAGAGATTGAAAGGCATGCAGCCGATGGACTTGGAAGGGTTGATTATGCTTTAGCTTCTGGTGGGGCCAGGGTGGTTAGTCATTCAGAGCCTCATGGTTTTCAGGAGGTGAACAGTTGGCTTCGTGCTTTTATAATTGGAAATGGAGTTCACCCTAGTGCTCACAAAATGCTGGAGCCAAGTTATGGGGAGCCTGGCCAATGTTTTCCCCTGCAAGGAAGTAGTGGGTTTGTTGAGATTAAGCTCAGAACAGGGATTATACCTGAGGCTGTCACACTGGAGCATGTATCAAGGTATGTTTTTGCTCCAATTATTCTTTTCATTTTTCCTTTATAGCTATATTTTAAGGCATTTGGAACTTAGCGCTTGTTTCTTTTAACTGTTTCTTTCCTATTAATTCATATAATGCCTAATTATCGTTGATGCCTCTTTTTATGTGGTATGTGCGCAGAGCGTGGCTTATGACAGGAGCAGTGCCCCCAAGGATTGTCGGGTCTCTGCTTGGTTTGAATCAGATGATGATGATGATGATGACCCATCTAGCCTAGCCAAGGTGTACCACTTGAGTGAGTTCTCTTATGACTTGGAGAAGAGCAATGTGCAGACCTTCAACGTTGAGACAGCTCATGAGTTGGGTGTGGTGGTCAACAAGGTGCGACTAGACTTCACCTCCAACCATGGGAGTTCAGGTCATACATGCATCTATCGCTTTAGGGTGCACGGCTATGAGCCAAGCTCCCTGGCAGCTATATCTTCTAATCTAATGGCTTTATAGGGAGCTGCAGTGCTCTCGTTGTTTGTTGTGCACTGAACCACCCATCCTCAATTCCTAGTTGCATTTTTTGTACAAGTCTCCTCCCTGCTGCTCCCCCAATGGGGGGGGACTGTAGATACATTCAATTATTTTTGTTGGGTTCTTCTATCTTTTTTCTTTTCCTGCTAGTATGAAAGGTAAGGTATTGAATGGTGCCGTTTACGCTCACCCAGCACATGAATGAAGAATATATCTGAAATTAAATCAATTGATTCATACCTACTGTAATCATTTTTACCCCCTCCATTTTTAGCCCCTCCCCTTGTTCAAGTATTTCTAGGGCCCTAAAGAAGGTGATAAAAAATTAATTGGCCATTGAGGGCGTGGCGTGCGGACTCAAGGAGTGGGCTGGTTGTCTTGTATTTAATTTGGAGGATGGAGGATGTTGCTTAATTTGGAGTTATTAATGTGCACTTAATTCTGTACTGAATGTACGTAGAGAGAGGATCGATGAACATTAATTGACGAACTTAATTGATCAAATTACATTTGGAAAAGACTTCAAACTTTGTGTCTTGATCGAGTATGGGTGGTGCCTCCAAAGTATTTGAACTTGGTCAAATTACATTAGTGCTTTTCCCTCCGGCTCTTATAGCTGAATTAATTCTATCTTCAGCTGATCATATGTGACTTGTTGCGTCAATTAATAATATCAAGTGCATTAATTAATTTGCCTTAAATTCTTGGAGCACTCAATATTTATTGGACCGCAGCAAACTTTTCATTATATAAATTATAATAGTTTGTCATTGACTTATGCCGGCCCATCCTTGCAGTCGGCAAATTAAATTAAGCCATGTTTGATTAGTTTATTTGCACACAATTACATGGCTTGCATGCATATATGCATGCGTGGCTCCCTAATTAGCCTTTTTAATTGGTGATTAAACAATTAATACAGGCCATCAATTAATATTCTCATTAATCCATTGCCCAGAATATGCACTTAATTATTGTGTCAAACTAAAGGTGTAATTAAAGTCAATCTTATACGTGGCAAGAGTAAAGAGAAAAGGAAGATGCTTGGGAAACCAGTCTCTAATCATTCTAATATTTAATGGCCAGGGAATGACTAGTACTCCTAGCTAAAATCTACGTACATACATGCTTAAATTTTTTATTACTTGGGAATTCTAAATGAATAATATACATGACTGTATTCTTAATTAAAAGAACAAACTAATCTAATATATCCATTTTAAGTTTCTTAGCTAGATTGGAAATGAAGAAGACAAATGTCCGGAAATGATGTATATATAGTGCATGGTATATACCTGTAATTAGTAGTGTATATATGAGTTCTAGATCTTATTAGCAAGCAGGAAGTCTTAATTTAATTTGCATCCTTAATTATAAGGTGCCCCAGTACTATTAATTAATTACTTGTTTTCCTATATACATGAAGTAAATCAAGTCGGGAGCCAGTGATTCATATATAGCTACGGGGAATTGAAGGGAAGGGAATTAATGCACAAATTTTGGGAAGAAGAAGAAGAAGCAGCAACTTATCGGATGATGTATGATGCTGGCCTAAAGATCGATCTCAAGGGATTTCGCTAGCTAGCTGGTCAAATTAAAGCTGATCAATTAATTAAGAACATAAAAGTTTTCTATCTACAGTACTACATCTAAATTAAGCCACATCTCTCTCTCTCTCTCTATATGATGAGAATAGCAAAGGATAGATGAATAACTCCTAGATCTCTTTGTGTTCCTTTTCTTTCTCTCCAAAAATATATGCATTTTTGAACAGAAATTAAAGGGGAAGAAATTAAGACAGTTTATTTTAAGGTGATTTCCAGCAGTTCAAAAATTAAGCCATATACCTCATGACTAGTTATCTCATTTAGGTAAATTAGTCCCAAAGAGTTGGGTTAAGATTAGGTGAACCTAACACACACACACACACTGGCTCTCATATTATGACACCCCAGTTCTCATATTACGATACCCTAGCTGACACTGAATGCAGAAACTTACGACACCCCAGAAAATATCGTAGAACACCCAAGTTGTAAAATGACAATACTAGAGCTATAGAGCAGGGAATAACAAGGAATATAAGCCGAAACACTCTAACGACACCCTAGTTCACAAGGTATAACATCCTAGTCAAAAGAGTACGACATTCGTGTAAAAAATACTAAACTCAAGGTATTGACATTCGCTAGAGGACTAAGTTATGACTCCCAGAATGTCATAACTGCTTTGGTCTAAGGATGTTATCTAACCATTAAATGGTTTTCTAATGCATTAACTTCCTCTAACGACCAAAATAGTTGGTGTAATAAAGGAACTATAAAAAGATGTGGGAACAAGGACTTTTTACTTCGTGTTGTAGATGATATTTTTTTTAGAAGTTTATGAAGAAGTCTTCAGTAGCTAGGTATTCCAGCCTCGAAGCTGAAATATTTTCTTTCGACCAAAAATCAAAATAGAAGAAAATCCTTAGACCGGACTCTCAAAGCGAGAGGAAAGGATCTTGCTTAAACCTTGGACTGATCTCTTGCACCCAAAAGCCAGAGCGAGGGGAAAGAATGGTTTAGAATCAAAAAAAAATTTTGCATCAGATATAATTCAAAAAAAAATGGCGATAGAAGTAGGTTGGACGAAAAGGGCATTTTTGTCTGCACACCATTTTTAAAATAAAGGAAAAGCACATTTAATGGATGTCACGATCAAAACGTAATATCGTATCAGAGCTATCTCATCCCGCATCATCAGACCACGTAGGATCCACGTGGATCAATAAGGAGAGGCAGTGCAGCCCATGTAGAACTTGCTATACTGGAGGAGGTGTACAAAGACTTTTTCTACATTGACAAAGGGTTTTCTTTCCTCTTTCCTCTTTTACAGAGGCTAGAGTTTATAGGCCCATTTCCATCACCATCCATCACCTTCCCAATGGCAGAGCTCGCTAGTCTCTCTCTCTCTCTCTCTTCCCTAATGTGCCACCGACTCCCTTCACCGTCCATCCCTGAACCCCGATTCCACCCTGTCGTTGTGGAGTTAACCCCGAGGGCTCAGGCGCTCGGCCCCATCTTGATGCCAATGGAAAGAGGCGATGGATGGTAGACAAGTGGTAGAACTAGACGAAACAGTAGATAACAATCAAAGAAATAGGATCCTATCTTCAATAAAAAAAGAATTAATAATATTATATTATTATAAAAATATTACAAAATGTTACATATTTATAGAATTAAAATTTTAATTCTTAGAAAAAAAATTAATACAGTTATCTTCTTCATCTACATCATCGGCAAGTCTGTCAACATATAAGAGAATAACCATAAGGAAAACTTCTCTAACTTAAATAGCTTGATCAAAAGGCAAAACACCTTAAAAGGATGAAATCAAGCTTTCTACCATAGGGGGAGGAGGCACAAATGGTTCTTTCTTCCATTAATGTTGATGTCTTTAGTGGGATATCGCATGAAAAATGGGGATATATAGACATTATGAGATGTCTCTTTATCTTGATTGGATTGTTCATACACACTTTCTTGATTGATATGTTGTATTTGGTAATAATTAAGGTAAGAATGTAAATTAAATTGTAAATTATTTCAATACTAGCAGCTTTAGTTGATTAAATCAATGGGCCATCGATGCTTTCCTCAAAATCTTTATTGCTCGCCACGCCTTGAATTTATGATTGGAGTTGATTACATAACATAGCTGCACAATCGTTCCCAATGCATAACCAATCCTAAATAGTAGGTAAGATTTTCAGATCTAAACCAAAATCAAGCTTAATATTTCATTAATATTTTAACAATCTAAAATTTAGTGTTATGACACTCCCAGCATCAAATATAAAAATGCTAGCTATGCTCTTATAAAAAATTTCTTACCATTAACCTAGAATTAGGTGTCTATGGCTCTATAAGAAAAAAAGAAAAAGTAATAATAATGATGTGAGTTAAAAGCTTCGTATAAGAAATATTGGATTTCATCATAAATTAAAATGGTAAATATATCATTTTATAACTGTAAGGCCAACAATATTGCTCAATATTAAGTAATTCATGAACCAATATTAATTTAATAAAAATAGTATGGTGTTCGCTATCATGACTCATAGCATAGCTCATGGTTGAATAATAATGCCATATATGCCATATTTGATGATTTAAATAGTAATATCAATCTATGATAATTTCATATTTATGATTTATTATTACATGTTGGATCTAATACTTTAACATTAGAACTAATCATGGCCACACTCTTACCCATGGCCGGCTACTCATAATATTATGCGCTATATTATGACCAACAACAATAATTAGTGCTACAATAGGCAATACTCCCATATGATGAGTCTACATACCCTCCTTCCACATTATATCTCATTTGTTTAATTAACTCATCATATTTTGACAATAGACTAATCGCGACTAAGCTCAAGCTTATGGTGAGCAAACCTTATATTACTTATGGCATACTGATAGCCCATAATATTATGTGTCAGATCACCATCGAAACCCATAATCAATGGCATATTAAAAAATAATTATCGACATGCTAAGCAATGCTCTTACAGAGCTAGTCTAATTACTCCTATCTTATTTTATATTTTGTTATAATTTATTTATTAATAACACACATGCTTTATCATCATCATCATTTTTTAAATAAAAATCAAATTTTATAATTTTATAACTTGTGATAATAATATTTTATGAAAAATTTATATTAATATAGGCAATTATGCATAATACAAGACACAAAAATGCAAAAGATTGTTTAGGATTTTTTACCTCAAATATAAGTATTATTGATAAAAAATGTTACTCAAATTGGAGGAATGCTTATTGCACCCAAATTTATTCTAAACTAATAAAACCCAATGCTTAACTCACTTGCAAATTCTAAATAAATAAATATTAATTTTTAATTTACAAAATTTTTAAAATTAGCCTTTTCAACTTTGATACTACTTATAACTTATTTATAGCCTATTAATATATAATAATAAATAAAAAGAGACAAAACTTTGCTTCTATCAAGTGATCTAGGTTAGGCTTCTCTGAAATCAGGCTATAGGCCATTTATGCTAATAAATTAACTCTGATTAGAGCAATGCTACTGATAAAAATTGGAGACTAGAGAGAGGGTAGATAGAGGAGCTAGAGACAAAGTGGATAGAGAGAGAAGGGGCTAGAGAGAGAAAGTGAGGTGGAGAGAGATAGAAAAAGAAAGAAAAATAGGAGGAGAGGGGGATGGTGTGACCTAGGGAGATTATCCCCTGTTCCACCACACCTACCCAGGTCCCATAGAAACAAATAATGAGGGGAGGAGAGGAAGAGGAGAGAGGAAGGGAGAAAGACAAGGAGACATTGGGGAGGGAGAAACTACATAGATGGTAGGATAACAAAATTTGATTTCTTATTTTTTAAATTTTGTTGGTAAGACAACACTAACCTCCGTTATCTAAATTAACAATTTTGGTATGGTAAAGTTTGATAGAGATTTCAGGGACCTCAGCTTTCAGGCATTTGGCAATTGACTAGTGTGATGGAGCAATTTAGATATAGGTGGGTGGTAAAGAAAAATGAAGTTTGATATAGAAAAAAGAACTGGATTGGACCATCATTCATCAAGGTTATGATCAGAGATAAATTTGCAATTCCATATTTATCATAATTCAAATTGAAGCCTTTTTTAAAATTTATTTTAAAAAGTTTGTTGAGGTAGGAATTCATTGAAAGCATACTAATCTTTATAGGAGAAAAGGGCTCTGGTCAAGTTATTAAGCATTTGTTTTAGCAACAACCCAAGCAATCACATTTGATACAAAGTACCAATATGCTTCATTCCTCTGTTTATGTGATTTGTATGCTAACTATATAACTTTAGATTATGTAGCGCTGAAGGTGGTCCTTTTGTTGCCCTTTCCATTTAAACTTAAATTCTAATTTGACCTTGCTATTAAATGGATTGTAGAGTGAAAACATGGCCAAGTGGGATGTGTTTGATTTAATTTTTTTTCCTCTTTTTTTTTTGAGGGTGTGGGTGCAGAAATGTAGTGGGTCTTGGTGAGGCCATAAAGCCTGCAACTTAGTACTCAAATGGTTGTATGGAGGTAAGGCCATAACTAATGGCTTAACTATTTATTGAGTTAGACTTTAATAGCATACTTGCTTAAACTTCATGATATTTTCAAAAGCAAGCATATTAGTTCCCCATAGATATAGATCCTCTTGCATGCAGGTGTTCCAACATTGTTTTTTTGAAAAAAAACTCCATTTGCTTATAGAATGCTTATATTAGGGGCTTGTTTTGGATATTTGTCCATGGCTTTGGCCTGCTGACCAAGATATTTTGATATATTTCTATCATCAACAATCTTTGGTAACCGACTTAAAGGAGCATGAAACTAGAAAAAGTGGCCATCAACTATTATCTTCAATTGGCCATCAACTATTATCTTCAATTATATTGTTTCTAATTCTTTTACTTTTGATTTTATGCCATGCATTTTAATTATCAAATATTATTCTATTTAGATTTTAGTTTCTTAGATATGCTTTACAAAAATTAAGATGTATTTTCCTTCAATGATATGCTATTGGGAAAGCTGATATGCTGATGCCTTTCTTCGATTCTAGTAACTTCTTAGAGGTGACTTTTGGAAGAAAAGACCTAGCATATCAGAGCTGGACATCCTACAAGATTACTAAGAGGAATTCAATTAGTAAGTTAAATTGTTAATCTTGGGAGACTTACTTCCAAGAAAGCCAGATATGGAGATGGTGATCAGAGTGCAGACAAAACAGACATGAATCAAGAATTGCATAGATATACCATGCATGGATGCAAATACTGAAGTAGAAGCTAACGACATGGATTCAGATGCAGGATAAACAAAAGGCTTAAAGTAAGCACTACAAGAATACCATTGTGTTTTAGGTTTAGCTATGGTACTAATTGTTTTTTAGAAGCTAGCACTACTAGAGGCCGGAGTTTTGGCGCAAAAAAAATCGAGCGACCGCTTAAGGCAATCGCAGAAGGAACCTTTAGCGACCGCTTGAGGGCGGTCGCTAACGGTGGTCGCGGAAAATAGAGAAAAATCGGGCGACCGCTTGAGGGCGGTCGCGGAAGGCACCTTTAGCGACCGCTTGAGGGCAGTCGCTAAAGGCGATCGCGGAAAATAAGAAAAAATCGAGAAAAAATAGGAAAAAATCGGGCGACCGCTTGAGGGCGGTCGCGGAAGGCACCTTTAGCGACCGCTTGAGGGCGGTCGCTAAAGGCAGTCGCGGAAAATAGGGAAAAATCAGAAAAAATTGGGCAACCGCTTTAGGGCGGTCGCGGAAGGCACTTTTAGCGACCGCTCTCAAGCGGTCGCTAAAGGCGGATTGTTATTAACTCATCAGCTGGATTCCGTCGATGCCCTAATTGAAACCCTCCCCCGCGAGCTCCTCTCCGCTGCAAATCTGAGAATCTATCGACCCCGCGAGCTCCTCTCCGCCGTCAACCCCCGGACGCCGGAACCCTCCCCCGCCACCTTTAAAACTCCCCGCGGCAAGGGTTTTAGGCTTCCACCCACTTTCTTCTCGCAACGCTCTTCCTCCGAAAGGTAAGATCCTAATCCAAGAAGGGGGAGCTCAAGGTTAAGGTTCCATCCTGACAGTTCTAATTAACGACAGTAATTCTCTTTTTCTTGAAGGCTGATTTTTTTTCCCCCCCGTGGAATGCTCTGTAGCCACTGGATTTTGGATTTTTCCTTATTCTTGGTGGGCAAAATCCAATTTCTTTCAAGTTTTTGTCATTTTTCTCCTTTTCTTTATGCTCCAAATCTCACGAGTTGTTTGGTTTGTGTTATTTTTGAAAAGCGGAAGAATTTTGGCAAATCATTAATCTGGTCTTTTGCACACGCTTTTGATGTGATTCATCTCCTCCTTCTCATGAAATAGAAATTTTTATTCGTATTTTTCTTTAGTTTTCAATTTCTGAGTTGCTATTTAAGAGAGTTGTCATCTTTTATTTGAATATAAGACATGGTCTGTATGGCTGCTATTCTTCATGCGATTCTTATGGGGAAAGTAGTAATATCCATGGGTTCCGTGAATCTAAACCCTTTTTTGGTGTATGGATACAGATGGAATTAATAGGATTCAGCGAATCCGTTCATTTTTTTCGTTGTAATTTGGTTTCTTGAGCCAAATGGTTTTAATGCACTGACATTGTTGCTTCGCTTACTGGTTTCCTCGTGCAATCTAAATCTCCTGCCTGTGGCTCTACATCCTTTAAACATAGCCTTTCACACAGCAACGAAGCATCTTGTGGTCTGGTAGCTCCCACCACTTAATTCACAGTTTGATGCATTCTGTTACACTAACCTGTTAGCATTTCTTTGCACTATTCTGTTAACGTGCTTTTCTTTTCCTTACTAGATCTCTCTGTTATTCTAATGATATTTGATTTGTTTCAATTCTCCCAATTATCCTATACTGATCTCTAGGCATTTATCTATCTCTTTCTGTTTAACATGTTTTTCCTTCATAAGATCTCCGATATGCTTATTGAGATTTGATTTTGTTTCAGAATTCTCTCAATTATCCTGTAGTGTTCTCTTTAAACTTGTTTATCCATCCTTTTCTATTTCTTCTTATTATTCTCTATCATTTTAAAAGGATTCTGGATTCAGTTTGTCTTTTTTACATTATTTTTATATTTGGCATCACCTAATGTTTTGTTTGGGTATTTGAAAGACTGGCTGGTTTCTGTTACCTTTTCTGCTAGTTGGGTACTTTAACTCTTTTATGGTAGTCATGTTGTGGTCTGAATCAGTTGATGCAAGTCTCAGTTTCCTTTCATTCTTCTATGAACACTGCAATTTGTATGATTTTGATTGCCCTATCACAATGGTTCGAGTGCTTTATTATCATCTATCTTTTTGTTGCTTGAGTATCATTGTAATACCCTCTGCACATCAGTTAAAAAGAAAGCTTTATGAAAATCATAGATTTGACAATTTTGTTTGCTAAGTTACCATTTTTGGCCTGTATAAAAGCTATGACGAATGGTAGAAATTTCATGTTCACATTTTTTTTCATCTTAGAATATTGTACTTGTAATTTAGAACCGTTTTGAGGGAAGATTCTTGCATTACATGTTCTGAAGTTCCATTGTATTTTAATGGAAGAGGTTCAAGTGTGTTCAATAGATAAGTTTCAACAATGTATAGAAAATAAAAAAAAAAAGAATAACTGTAGTAGATATTAGTTCATGATGATAACTAATATTAGTTCATGATGATAAACTCTGTCTCCTTGTTTGCTTAGAGTATTAGTGTAACAAGGCTTATAATCTTTAGGGTGAGGGTGAGTCTCTATATTTTCCCTTTCCTAACTAGTATCTAGCAAGATGGTAAACACCATGTGACAAGTTGCCAACTACAAATCACTGAAATTATTTGTTTCCTTGGTGTTGTTTAAATACACCATAGTATTGACATTGCATACTTCATATGTGCTCAACATTTGAATTAAATTAAATGTAGTAATTTGCTCTGGATCAATGTCATGCTGTTTTAGGTATTATGCAGATCCATGATTTATAATTACCAATTTTCTTTGTAGGTTAATATACATCAAAGTCAAGCAAAAGTAAATGAAAGATTACTTGTTTGTGGATGGGGATAAATTTATGTTTTCCAATGTCTGAAAGATGTTGTAGCTATCTTTATCTTTTTTCCTATCAAGGGAATTGAAGACACTTTGTACAGGGATAGGGCAGGAAATATTTAGATATGCAAGTGGAATTTAATTTTGAATTTAATTTTGTTGATTTTAATTTTGAATTTAATCCCCTTTTTTCAGAACACAGGAGGTCAAGTGAAGCTAGTGAGGCAGACTTTAACCGGTGAAAGTTTTTGCTCTTTTTTCTTTTAAACTAATCTTCATTTTTTTTAATTTATTTGTCCGTGCATTGCCTAGCAAGTTATTCATACTTTCACAGAAATACTTAGCGACATGGATAAGAGTTGGATTGATTTGCCAAATAGGACGTCTATGGAACATATAGAGGGGATTAAGCAGTTCATTGCCTTCACCAATGGATTTGATAGTGAGCACATCAGTTGTCCCTATAGAAAATGTGCGAACCGTTATTACTACACATGAGATATTGTACGAGAGCATTTGATTTTAAATGGGTTTTTGAAGAATTACAAGAATTGGACTAGACATGGGAAAGATTATGTTCCTTATTGCAGAGAGGAAAGAGTTGAGATGGAGGTCGATGTTACGACAGTTGATCCGATGATCGTGATGCTAAATGATATTGCATGCGGGTTAGCACCCGAAGACAGTTGCTGTGAGACTGATAGGGTGGGTGGGAGTAATCCTCGCTCGGGTGCAGATGAAGAAGCATTAAGGTATTTTGAAATTCTGGATGATGCGCAGACCGAATTGTATCCTAGATGTACGAATTTCAGTAAATTATCTTTTATTGTCGAGTTGTTACACTTGAAGGCTTTGAATCAGTGGATGGACACGTCCTTCGACATGCTGCTCCAGCTATTGCACAAAGTATAGGGAGCTACTAGTTTAAAACCCTCATAGCTATTTGTGATCCATACCTTGAATGCATGAAAATTTATGGATTTCTCAAACTTTAGGGCTGTCGATGTAAGCTGTGATGGTGGGAATCATATTGCTGGTGGGAGAGAAATCTATGTATTTGGTGGTCTATTGCTCATTGGATGGATGTCGTGAGGATATTTACTCTATTGAGCAGCAGGGTGGTGAAAGATTGTTTGACCATTTGAGCAACAAGATTGTGAAGGATTGATTATTAATTGACGGCAAATGCTGAACGTTCTAGGGGCAAGCTTTGATCTAGACCATTCATCTTGGCTTATGGCTAGGGTTGAGTATAATTATATCAAACTGATGCAATTTGATCAACTTAGGTTTTTTTATTATTATTATTATAAATGTTCAGTTATTTAGTTTAGGTTTAATTTATCACTTTCTTATATATGGCTTCAACTAAATATAGGGTACTCTTTTTTAATTGAAAGAAAAGCTAGAAGGGGAGAAGATGGGAACCGTGGTACAAAATCTTCTGTTTCCTAACCCGATAGTGCCCCGAAGGACAATGATTAACTTCGAGCTCACATAAGTGTTTGACATGCTGGGCCCTGATTAGAAGGGATGATGATGAGCTTTGTCCTCGGCTGCGTCAATCACACACTAATCCTAACACTAACCCAAATTCATAGAACTTTGAGACCTGATTAGAAGGGATGATGATGAGCTTTGTCCTCGACAGCGTCAATCACACACTAATCCTAAAACTATTCCAACATGTATGGGGCAGTAGTTTAATCCAAAGCCGGTTAGAACTAAGTAAACTCCAGGCTAATTATTTATATGCTACTTGTGAATTTAGATAAGTTATGAAAGATCAGTTATGATAAATCAATGCTAGAACACATGTTGCCTCCTTTCTTCCTGGGTAAACATAAGTAGCAGCTTATGTAATGCAAAATTTGTTTGTGGTCCTATATGTTTGTGAAAGTACTACTTTCTGTGCTGTAGGTAATGCAAAATTTTAATAATCTTTCAAGAAACCATTGTGCCATGAGTTGAGTATTAGCTTAATAATTCTATATTTAGAGACAATTAGAACTGCAAATTGGGAGACATGAGAGTGTGTTCAAAAGTCCTTAAGTTCACTTACCCACAAGTAGCTCTCTAAAATGCTAAAACTTGTTTCTTGGAAATGCCTTTGTGAAGATAATTGCAATTTGTTCTTCTTAATTATATTATATTTTATTGACTAATAAATTTAATTTTTTGTTTCAGGTTGATTGACTGGTGCTGCATTGGGACAACTGTTTTCTTTATGTTTTTTTTTGTGAAAATTGTATTAGATTTTTTTTTTTTTTGGATGGTAAATCAAAGACGTTGCAGATTTATTAATATAGATAAATTGTTTTTTTTAGTTTATACTTTTATTGTGTGTGTACAATTTAATTTTAATATTTAGTTTATATAGTTTTGTAAAACAGGTACAGGTACCCAAACAAAAATAAAAAATTCAATAACCAAAAACAAAACGAATTAGAAAAATAACAAAATCCACTATTAGCGACCGCCTAGGCGGTCGCAAAAGGCTTAAAAAGGACGTCGCCTTTGCTTCTTCAGAACAGAAAATAGAAAATGCTAAAATTAAAAATATATAGTATTAGCGACCGCCTAGGCGGTCGCTAAAGGCGTTCAGGCGGTCGCTAACATTCAGAAAATAGAAAATAAAAAAATAAAAAATATATAGTATTAGCGACCGCCTAGGCGGTCGCTAATAGTCAGAAAATAGCAAATAAAAAAAAAATATATTAGCGACCGCCTAGGCGGTCGCTAAAGGCCTTCAGGCGGTCGCTAATAGTAAAATTTTTCCCCCCTCAAGCGGTCGCCAATACTATAGCGACCGCCATTGGCGATCGCTAAAAGTCTTTAGCGACGAGTTTCTGACGGCCAGCATGTGGCGGTCGCTAAAACGGTCGCTAAAAACTATTAGCGACTGCTTTTTAACTTTTAGCGACCGCCTATGGCGGTCGCTAAAAATGCTTTTTCTACTAGTGTAGCCTCAATTGTATCATTTAAAGTCCCATTCAAAGCTTTTAGCCTCTTATACTACCTCCTTATATGCCCTTTCATTTTTTGTTTATTTATGGCCAATACCCAGGTACAACCAAAAACAATCATCCTTTGTCCATTTTGAGCTTTTGATTTAAGTGAAGATTTATTTTTAAACTTAAATGTTTAGAGAAAGATAGGGAGAACTATTTGTTTTAAGGTTTATCATACTGATGGTTCATCCTTTCAAAATAGTATAAAATCCATACCACCTACATATTTCCTTGCAATAGTATCAATATATATTTTTATCTATTGAATAATAATTTTAATGGATAAAATTATAATTTTTCATTCAAGTAATGCTTTGATCCATTTACTTATTTGCTTAATTACTACTCAATACATTGATCCAATGTAGCGTATGGAAATAATGCAGTACATAGGTATAGGTAATATTAGTCAGAGCTCAACATGTTGCTTAATCAATCATCAACTTTGATGCTAGGATCAATACGCTATACAATGATAAAATGAGCATATTTAGTATTTTTATTTTATTTTAATCATTATTCTATAATATAAAAATAATAAATTATTGAACATACAAAGGGTTAGAGATCCTTAAAAATAAGAGAACCTAACTTTATGGCCACGGACAGATCCGTGGCACCCCCTTAGCGGCTAACTACTACTTCCGGTGCTTGAGAGGCGACCCTCCCAATATTAATATGAGAAAAAATATATCTTTAAAAATAATTAAAAGGAAAGCTTCTTGGAGCATTTACGTTTATAGGAAGGAACAAACCATAATTCACTACAAGAAAATACTGAAATAGCGACGCATCTTTGCGTCGCTAAATTGCGACCGCATTGCGATGCCTCCGTGACAACAAAAAATTGTGACGCAATTAGCGATGCATTCGTGACTCAATAAACTAGATAATCAAAAAAAATTAATTTTTAATTTTTATAAAATATAATTATGAAACAAAAATATTGTGACGCACTGTATTGCCCCGCAATGTTTTAAAAAAATTAATTATGTTAAATAGCGACGCAATAGAGATGCAATAAATCAAAAAATTAAAAAAATAATTTTTTATTTAGCGACGCAAGTATTGCATCATAATTATTTTAAATAAAATTAATTTTATAAAATATAATTATGAAATAAAAATATTACGACCCAATTCAGTGCATAACAATGTTTTTAAAAAAATTAATTATGTTAAATATCGACGCAATAGCGATGCAATAAAATAGAAAATTAATAAAAATAATTTTTTATTTAGTGACGCAAGTATTGCATCGCAATATTTTTTTAAAAATAATTTTTTAAAAAAATTAAAATTAATTATGAAATAAAAATATTGAGATGATTTTAGTGTGTCGCAATATTTTTTAAAAAATTAATTATATTAAATAGCGATGCATTAGTGATACAATTAATCAAAAATTAAAAAATTAATTTTTAATTTAGCGACGCAAATAATACGTCGCAAAGTTTTTTTTTTAAAAAAATAAATTTTATAAAATATAATTAAAAGATAAAAAAATTAAAAATAAAATATTGCGATGCAATGAAATGCGTCGCAATTGTTTTTAAAAAAATTAATTTTGGTACATGTGTCGGATCGGTCGTCGCCGACCGGGATCATGGCTTGGATCGATCGCAACTATCGGATCGTTGCAACAGTGTGAGATTGGTCATCGCCGATCGGGATCGATCATGGCTTGGATCGATCGCAACCGTTAGATCGTCGCCGATCGGATCGATCACAACGGTGTGAGATCGGTCGTCGCCGACCGAGATCAATCATGGCTTGGATCGATCACAACCGTCGGATCATCACCGATCGGATCAATCGCAATGGTCTTAGATTGTTCATCGCCGATCGGGATTGATCATGGCTTGGATCGATCGCAACCATCGGATCGTCGCTGATCGGATCGATCACAACTGTGCGAGATCGATCATCGCCGACCGGGATCGATCGCAACCATCGGATCATTGCCAATCGGATCGATCGCAACGGTCTTAGATCGGTCGTCGCCGACCGAGATCGATCATGACTTGGATCGATCGCAACCGTCGGATCGTCGCCGATTGGATCGATTGCAATGGTTCGAGATTGGTCGTCGCCGATCGAGATCGATCATGGCTTGGATCGATCGCAACCGTCAGATCCTCACCGATTGGATTGATCACAATAGTGCAAGATCAGTCATCCCCGACCAGGATCGATCATGGCTTGGATCGATCGCAACCATCGGATCGTCGCCGATCGGATCGATTGCAACGGTCCAAGATCGATCGTCGCCGACCAGGATCGATCATGGCTTGGATCTATCACAACCGTCGGATCATCGCCGATCGATCGATCGCAACGGTCCAAGATCGTCGTCGCTGACCGGGATCGATCATAGCTTGGATCTATCGCAACCGTCAGATCATTGCCGATCGGATCGATCGCAACGGTGCAAGATCAGTCGTCGCCGACCGGGATCAATCATGGCTTGGATCAATCGCAACTGTCGGATCATCGCCAATCGGATCGATCGCAACTGTCTTAGATCGGTCATCGCCGACCAGGATCGATCATGGCTTCGATCGATCGCAACCGTCGGATCATCGCCAATCGGATCGATCACAATGTTGCAAGATCGATCGTCGCAGACCGGGATCATGCCTTCGATCGATCACAACCGTCGGATCGTCACTGACCGGATCAATCGCCATGGTCCGAGATCGTCGTCGTCAACTGGGATCGATCATGGCTTCGATCGATCACAACCATCAAATCGTCGCCGACCGGATCGATCGCCATGGTCCGAGATTGGTCGTTGCCGATCGGGATCGATCATGGCTTCGATCGATCGCAACCGTCGGATTGTCACCGACCGGATCGATCGCCACGGTCCGAGATCGGTCGTTGCCGACCGGATCGATCATGGCTTGGATCGATCGCAACCGTCAGATCGTCGCCGATCGGTTCGATCGAAATGGTGCGAGATCGGTCATCGCCGACTGGGATTGATCATGGCTTGGATCGATCGCAACCATCGGATCATCGCCGATCGGATCGATCGCAACAGTCTTAGATGGTCATCGCCGACCGGGATCGATCATGGCTTCGATCGATCGCAACCGTCGGATCGTCGCCGATCGGAACGATCGCAATGGTGCGAGATCGATCGTCGCAGACCGGGATCATGCCTTCGATCGATCACAACCGTCGGATCGTTGCAGACCGGATCGATCGCCACGATCGAGATCAGTCGTCGCCGACCAGGATCGATCATGGCTTAGATCTATCGCAACCGTCGAATCATCGCCGATCGGATCGATTGCAACAGTCCGAGATCGGTCGTCGCTGACCGGGATCGATCACAGCTTGGATCTATCACAACCGTCAGATCATCGCCGATCGGATCGATCGCAACAGTGCAAGATCGGTCGTCACTGACCGGGATCAATCATGGCTTGGATCAATCGCAACTGTCGGATCATCGCCGATCGGATCAATCGCAACAGTCTTAGATCGGTCATCGCCGACTGGATCGATCATGGCTTCGATCGATCGCAACCATCGGATCGTCGCCGATCGGATCGATCGCAATGGTGCAAGATCGATCATCGCAGACCGGGATCATGCCTTCGATCGATCACAACCATCGGATCATCACCGATCGGATCGATCACCACGGTCCGAGATCGGTCATCGCGACTGGGATCGATCATGGCTTCGATCGATCGCAACCATCAGATCGTCGCTGACTGGATCGATCGCCATGGTCCGAGATCGATCGTTGCCGACCGGATCGATCATGGCTTCGATCGATCGCAACCATCAGATCATCGCCGACCAGATCGATCGCCATGGTCCGAGATCGGTCGTTGCTGACCGGATCGATCATGGCTTCGATCGATCGCAACCGTCAGATCATCGCCGATGGGATCGATCAAACGGTGCAAGATCGGTCATCGCCGACTGGGATCGATCATGGCTTGGATTGATCACAACCATCAGATCATCGCCGATCGGATCGATCACAACGGTCTTAGATCGATCGTTGCCGACCGGGATTGATCATGGCTTCGATCGATCGCAACCATCAGATTGTTGCCAATCGGATCGATCACAATGGTCTTAGATTGGTCGTCGCCGACCGGATCGATCATGGCTTGGATCGATCGCAACCGTCGGATCATCGCCGATTGGATCAATCCACGGTCTTAGATCAGTCGTCGCCGACCGGGATCGATCATGGCTTCGATCGATCGCAACCGTCGGATCATTGCCGATCAGATCGATTGCAACGGTCCAAGATTGGTCGTCATCAACTAGGATCGATCATGGCTTGGATCGATCGCAACCATCGGATCATCGCATATCGGACCGATCGCAACGGTCTTAGATCGATCGTCGCCGATCGGGATCGATCATGGCTTCGATCGATCGTAACCGTCGGATCGTCGCCGATCGGATCGATCACAACGGGGCAAGAACGATCGTCGCTGATCGGGATCTTGCCTTCGATCGATCGCAACGTCAGATCATCGCGACCGGATCGATCGCCATAGTCCAAGATCGATTGTCGCCGACCGGGATCGATCATGGCTTCGATCGATCGCAACCGTCGGATCGTCACCGATCGGATCGATCGCCATGGTCCGAGATCGGTCATCGCTGACCAGGATCAATCATGGCTTCGATCGATCGCAACCATCGTATTGTTGCCGATCAGATCGATCGCAACAGTCTTAGATTGGTCGTCGGCGACCGGGATCGATCATGGCTTGGATCGATCGCAACCATCGGATCATCGCCGATCGATCTATCGCTATGGTCTTAGATCGGTCGTTGCCGACCGGGATCGATCATGGCTTCGATCGATCTCAACCATCGGATCGTCGCCGATCGGATCGATTGCAACGGTCTTAGATTGGTCGTCACCGATCGGGATCGATCATGGCTTGGATCGATCGCAACCGTCGGATCGTCGCCGATCGGATCCATCGCAATGGTCTTAGATCAGTCGTCGCCGACCGGGATCGATCATGGCTTCGATCGATCGCAACCATCGGATAGCCGATCGGATCGATCGCAATGGTCTTAGATTGGTCGTCGCCGACCGGGATCGATCATGGCTTGGATCGATCGCAACCATCGAATCATCTCCGATCGGATCGATCACAACGGTGTGAGATCGGTCGTCGCCGATCGGGATCGATCATGGCTTGGATCGATCACAACCGTCAGATCATCACCGACCGGGATCATGGCTTGGATCGATCGTTGCAATAAATGTTATAAAAAAAATAAATGTTATTAAAAAAAATTAAAAATAAAACTTTGCGACGCAACCAATTGCGTCACAATTATTTTTAGAAAAAATAATTTTTATCAAATATAATTATCAAAAAAAATTATTGCGATGCAAATCAGTGCGTCGCAAATTTTTTTTTAAAATAAATTATGTTAAATAGCAACGCATTAGCGACACAATAAACCAAAAATTAAAAAATAATAATATTTAATTTTGCGACGCATGTATTGCATCGCAATATTTTTTTAAAAATAAATGTTTTTAAAAATTAAAAATAAAACATTGCGACGTAATTATTTGTGTCACAATTATTTTTAGAAAAAATAATTTTTATCAAATATAATTATCAAATAAAATTATTGCAACACAAATCGAGCGGTGCAATTTTTTTAAAAAATAATTATGTTAAATAGCGACGCATTAGCGGCGCAATAAACCAAAAAATTAAAAAAATATTTAAAATTGACGAATGTATTGCATCGCAATATTTTTTAAAGAAATAAATGTTTAAAAAAATTAAAAATAAAACATTGCGATGCAACCATATGCGTCGTAATTATTTTTAGAAAAAAATAATTTTTATCAAATATAATTATCAAATAAAAATATTGCAACGCATTAGCGATGCATTTTTCAAAAAAAAATTCCGCTAGATATTGCAGCCAAATTAGCGACTCATTAGCGACGCAATTATTTGCGTCGCTAATTTTCCCAGAAAATAATAAAAAAATCAAATTAGCGACAGATTAGCGACGCATAATTGCATCGCTAATCCATAATAAAAAAAAACTAGCGAGGGATTAGCGACGCAAAATTGCGTCGCTAATCCTAATATATAAACTTAGTCGCGGCTGGCCCTCCGGCCTCTTTTTCTTCCGTTATCCCTCATCCGGCTCCCCCCGCCCTCTCCACCGGTGCTAGGAACCATCGGCGGCAGCCCCCCCCGGCGTGTCCCCTATCTACCGAGGTAAGCCCCCATCCCCCCTCCCCGACCCCACCCCCCCCCCCCGCCCTCCGTTTCCCTGAGGCCACGACCATGGCAGCAGGTGTGGCCGTCGTCTTAGGCCACGGCCGTGGCCGTGGCCGGCGATGGCCTGGCCACGGGCCACGGTGGCGGCCAGGCCACCGCTTAAAAAAAAAATGTCGGGGTGGGGTTTTTCCCCCACCCCTGAGGCGCCGGCCACAGCGGCGGCCGTGGTCGGCGGTGGCCTGGCCACCGTGGCCAGGCCACCGTTTAAAAAAAATGTCGGGTGGGATTTTTCCCCCACCCCTGAGGCGCCGGCCACGGTGGCGGCCGTGGCCGGCGGTGGCCTGGCCATGGCCAGGCCACCGTATTTAAAAAAAAAATTTGGGGTGGGGTTTTTGCCCCATTCCTGAGGCCACGGCCACGGCGGCGGCCGTGGCCGGCGGTGGCCTGGCCACCATGGCCAGGCAACCGTTTTTTTAAAAAAAATGTCAGGGTGGGATTTTTCCCTCACCCCTGAGGCCACGGCCACGGTGGCGGCCATGGCCGGCGGTGGGCTGGCCACGGTGACCATGCCCCCATTTTTTTAAAAAAAATGGCAGGGTGGGGTTTTTTTAAATTTTTGTTTCTTAATTTATTTATGTTTATGAACTCAATTTTACATGTAACATTAGAGCAATTTGCATGTAATCTATAATCTTGTAATGCATAATTTGATATTTGCATAATATTGATATATTTAAAATTTATATATTTAGATTTATAAATGTCTTGTGTTATCGAATATGTTTATTTCTTGAAATATTGTTCATGATATATTATTATTAGAATGCTTATCATGCAATTTATATGGTTTTTATAGTTTAGATGATTAACTTTTTAATGAATTTATATTTCTTTATTACCTGTATATTTTGGCTTAGCAAATTTTAAATATTTAGTTTTTAAATATTATCACAATCATTTTCTTAGCAAATTAGAAAAAAATTTAGAATATTCATGTTCTTCAATTGAAAGAAATTTGATATAGCATACCATAATTTGATATAATTCCTCAAATTCTAAACCAACCAATCAAAATAAATTCGATATCATGAAGGAAAAATGATATAGCTCATTTAGAACTAAATTTAATGCAAAAATATTAAATTTGATATAGTGAACTCAGATTCAAGTACTGATATAGTGAACTCAGATTCAAGTCCGTTCTTTGATTTTTCATATTATTTCTCACAGCACTATAACCTTTAGACCCGTTTGAGACTTTGTAAGACTTAGTCTTGCAAATTCTCAAATTGTCCTAGTGGACAGTTTGAGATTATTTTTTGCGATATGTTTGTCTGCTATTCATCATCGTTAGTTGAGATTACAGTTTGTATATCCTCATACGTTCTCCTAGTGTGGCATATAAGCCACACATTTAGGAGAACATAAGGGAAATTGTTGCCGAAATTTCAACGTAAACGATGATAATTTCGAGCAGAATAACATATCGCATAAAATAATCTTGAATGGGATAGGGCCTTACCTAAGTCATAGTGGAGTGAAAGTGCAATTCATTTAGGACACTTGCTTACTTGTGAAGTCTAATGATTGAACGAACCCCGGTCCTAGGCCTCGGTCCTGGATAGCATGTCAAGGATCCTAGCCATGGCCCGGCCTTGATTTATCGGTATAATTAAAGAGGCACAATATTTGTTATTTAGCTTAGATGCGTAAAAGAATTAATCTATTGCTATAATGACTAATGTAAAATTAAATTGTTGTCTCCTTTAATGGTTTACCAGGAATTGTATAAGTTGGTCAAAAATGAGCGAGGCTCGCTCGTGGATGTATATAAGGTTAAAAGATGGGTTGCTTAATCTAGATTTTCTAAATGGATTGGAAGAATTTATAGCATTTGCATGTAGTCAACCCGAATGGATGGATGGGCCTAGGATCAGGTGCCCCTGCAACTTACGCAAGTGTCAGAATAAAGCCTATAGAGATGTTGAAACTGTGAAGGTGCACTTGTGTAAAAAGGGGTTTGTTCCTGGGTACGATGTTTGGAACTGTCATGGTGAAACTGAGGAAATGTTTGCAGCTATCACTAGCCAAGAAGTGTCAAATCCCATTGATGAACCATTTGTGAATTTAAACACATATGAAGAAATGGTGATGAATGCATCGAGTAACGAATTCAACCAGAATACATTTATGGAAGAACCAAATCCAGATGCACAATAATTTTATGATATGTTGTGTTCTGCAAATCAAGAATTGTATCCTGGTTGTGGGAGTTATTCCCAATTGTCTATAGCTGCTCAGTTGTTGAATATTAAGGCGGAACATCGATTAACAGAAAAGCATTCAATGCTGTAGCTGGGTTAATGAAGGAAGTTTTGCCAAATCATAATGTTGTAGCAGATAGTTTCTACTCAACGAAGAAGTTATTGCGTGGCCTTGGGCTCCCAGTTAATAAGATCGATTATTGCTTGAACAATTGTATGATATATTGGGGTGAAGACTCAGAGCTGAGATGGTGTAAGATTTGTGAGCAATCAAGGTACAAAAACGGCGAAGGGGGAGCTAGTACAAGTAGGAGGAAAAGTGTGCCTTATAAGAGGATGCATTACTTCCCTCTTACTCCATGCCTCCAGAGATTATACAGATCTGAGGCTATAGCTGCTGATATAAGATGGCATGGAGAACATGAATCTAAAGAAGATGAAATGCGACATCCATCTGATTCAAAAGATTGGAAGCATTTCAATAAAAATCATCCTGATTTTGCAGAAGAAATAAGGAATGTTAGATTAGGTCTTTGTACTGATGGCTTCCAACCGTTTGGTCAAGCGGGGCAATAATATTCATGTTTGCCTGTAATACTGACTTTATATAATCTTCCACCGTGGAGGTGCATGAAAGATACTGCAATGTTTTTGACAGTTTTGGTTCCAGGACCATCAAATCCAAAAGAGAAGATTGATGTCTTCTTACAACCGCTGGTAGTCAAATTGAAAATGATGTGGGAAATAGGAGTCATAGCCTACGACATTTCTATAAAACAAAATTTCATCATGAGGGCTGATTTGATGTGGACAATCAGTGACTTTCCGGCATATGCAATGTTGTCCGGTTGGAGCACTTCTGGGCGTCTGGCATGCCCTCAATGCATGTATGATTCAGATGCATTTACATTGCAGAAGAGTGGTAAACAGTCATGGTTTGATAATCATAGAAAGTTCTTGCCTTCGAATCATCCTTATAGGCGGAACTTGATCGCCTTCCAGAAGAACAAAGCAGTCACAAAATTTGCTGAACCGTTAGGTCTGGCACTGATATATTTGATACTATAAAGCATTTGGGGTTGAGGTATGTTGGGGAACCAGATGCAGATAGAATAAATGGCCGTATATGTAAAGAACATAACTGGAAGAAGCGAAGCATTTTTTAGGATTTGCTGTATTGGAGCACAAATCTCATCCGGCACAACTTGGATGTTATGCATATTGAGAAAAAATTTTTTGATAACATATTTAACATGGTACTAAACATCCTGGGAAAAACCAAAGACACTGCAAAGTCGAGAGAAGAACTTAATCAGTAGTGCAGAAGAGGTGATTTGAGAAGGAATGCTGACGGGACCTATCCTAAAGCTTGTTACACTCTTGACAAAAATCTACGAGAAGTTTTATGTAACTAGATTAGAGGATTAAAATTTTCTGATGGTTATGCTTCAAATATCGGTAGGTGTGTGGACATGCATAAGCTCAAGTTGTTTCGCATGAAGAGTCATGACTGTCATGTTTTCATGCAACGGTTATTGCCCATAGCTTTTCGTGAGTTGCTTTCGCAACATGTGTGGAAGGCATTGACAGAGCTCAGCTTGTTCTTTAAGGAGTTAACTGCCGCAGTCATTACTTCTGCATCCATGGAAAGGCTTGAGGAGAAAATTCAATTATTTTATGCAAGCTGGAGCGAATATTTCCTCCAAGTTTTTTTAACTCAATGGAGCATTTGCCGGTTCACTTTGCCATGCGAAGCACGTATAGCTGGTCCCGTGTAGTATCGCTGGATGTATCCTTTCGAGAGGTAAACACCCAAATCAGTAATACATGTTGACATTTCAAATATTATTTTATTTATGCGAGGAAGTTGGTTTATTTATATTTTTAACTTTACATATAGGTATCTTAAGAAGTTAAAAAATAATGTGCGGAATAAGACAAGGGTTGAAGGTTCTATATGCAATGCACACTTGGTTGAAGAAGTTTCAGCTTTTGCCTCGCATTACTTTGAGGGTCACGTTCATATGAGGACCCGCAATCTTGGTCGTAATGATGACATATGTGTGGACGAAGGAGAACCTTCTGACGGTAGAATATCAATATTTAAAAGTATTGTCCGTTCATTTGGGAGGCAGAAGTCAAGATAATTAAGCGATGTGGAGTATAATGCAGCACATTATTACATCCTAATGAATTGTAGAGAAGTCGACCCATACATTGAGTAAGTATATGTTTAGTTCATTAATTGCTTAATTAGAACTTCTACTTTAAATTATAAAATACCATACTATTTAATTGCTAACATAAGTTTTAATTGTTATAATCCTTTGTATTGTGATAGACAACGACAGATGGATCCCAGCATCAGTCAAATTGCCATTGGGCAGAAGTTAGAAACAGAGTTCGCCTATTGGTTTTATAAATTTGTGAGTACTATTACTCAATCAATTACAATAATGGCTTTTATTTTTTGAATTTATTGTTAATAGGTTATTAATTTATAGGTAAACGGTCAATGGTTCACATATTTTCATTAAATGCCTAGCATAGTGGCCATTGAAGACCGTAACTACCTATACTGGCTATTTTGTTAATGGATACAGATTTTAAATTGAACAACTAGCATCTTCAAGAGGGACTCATAATTGGGGCGTATGTGTTAAAGGAGAAAGTACTGGAACAAATATGCAGGATTATTACGGAAAGTTAGTAGAGGTGGTCGAAGTTGAATATCCCAGTTGGCCTATGAAACGAACTGTATTGTTTCATTGTGATTGGTTTGATCCGACAATTCCTATCGGTAAAAGGGTTCATAACGACTACAATCTAGTTGAAGTAAACCATCGACGAAGATTGCAGAAATATGACCCATTCATTCGTGCATCCCAAGCTCAGCAAGTGTTTTACTGCAGATATCCAAGTTTGTGCAACGACAAGTGAGATTGGAGGGCTATTTCTAAAATCGTTCTACATTCAACAATCATATTAGATGAGAGTTCATCAAGTCAATCAACTGAGTGCCCAGCATTTCAAGATGATGAGATGGAAATGCATGCAATTGAGGATGACACAAGGGCTCCTGAAACATCACTTAGAGATCCAAATGGTGATGTCCAAGAAATTGAGGATGCAAACGTTCGGTTTCCTTCTGATGATAATGAAACTGAATCATAGTCTGATACAATATCGGATGTTGAACCAATATTTCATGAAATAAATGACACTGATTAAAGATATAGGTTCATTCAATTTCAATTTATTTTTATAAGTGTTTAATTTTTGTATGTTTATTAATTATTCATAATTATATTGCATTGCATTAACCTTTAGTATTTATAGTATGACGGACCGAGGTAGATCTACCCCTGACGGACATAGCCCTGCTGCATCACATCCCACTACCAGGCCTAACGCACGGACTTCCGCCTCTCCAGACATCGACGCTCATCCTGTATTTTCCTCTACCCGATCGGCGCAGACCTCTGAGAGTTCTTCTATGGTCGATCGCACCGTACTTCGATTGGATGCCGATGGGATGTAAGTATATACTAATTGTAACTATATGTTTATGTTTTTAAGTTAACTACTTATTTTAATTAATTTTTTTAACAGGTTTATTGAGCAGCATATTGTATGAGCCGAATCAGCTCTATATTTCAGAGCCGTGATGATCCCAGTGGCTACGATTGGCACCATGTATCTGCGGCCACGAGGGAGTTTTATTTTTCAGAGTTTCAGGTAAACTATTTAAATACATTTTATAACTGATATAAAATTTTCTTATCTTTATATATTCTGAAACTAACTGTTTATTTCAATGCAGAAAAAGTTTACGTAGGACCCTTCCATCCATGATGCCATTAGGGTAGCATGGAATGCTCTTGCGGCACGCCGATACTCCGACATGCTTTATCGTTGGAGTAGTTTGGGTGACCGTCCAGGGCATGTGCCGGAGGGTATTTGGGCCAGCTGGCAGCAGGCATGGCAGTCCGAGGCATGGATCAAGAGGTCCACATCAGCCAGCACGAACCACCGATCTGAGAAGGGCGGTCGTGGCATGGGCCTCTCCTGTCACACTGTTGGTTCCATTTCTATTGAGGAGCACATGCATCGTATGGTAAGAAATCATAAACAATTTAAATACTAATTTAGTCATTAACAAATACTTGCATTTATATTCTTTCTTCTACTTTTGTAGTCCGAGAAGGAGGGCAGAGATCCTGGTGAGTTTCGTCTATTCAGCGACACACACAAGGAAGGACGGTTCCTAGGTCGATACACGATCATGGGAGATTGGGGTAAGAAATTAGATTTATATTTTATTTATTTAAATTTTAATATTTTATTTAGCTTTATATATTGATTCATTTGTCATTGATTTTATAACTCAAAGGCACGATTCGAGGAGCTGCAGTCTCAGGCTTCGCAGGTCGACTCTACTGATGGGGGGCCGCCCATCGAACTCTCACCAGAGGAGAGTCGACGTGTGTTTTTGGAGGCTGTTGGTGCCCAGCCGCGAGACCGTAGGGTCTATGGTTTAGGCACCAAAGCTTCTAGATATTTTCTCCATCAAGGCTCCAATTCGCGTGGTTCTGGCGATATTCCTCCCGAACAGATAGACGACATCCTGAGATCTATCAAGGAGGAAGTTCGCGAGGAGGTTCGGGAGGTGCTCTCAGAGATGAGAGAGCAGATGCGTCAGTTGCAGGATTTAGTTCATCACCTATCGCAGGATTCATCCCAGCCTCCGCAGCCTCCACAGCCGCCTGCAGACACATGATGTTTTTTTTTTCACTACTTGATATTTTTTTATTTTTTCTGTTTTGTATATGAAAATTTTTAATAATTAATTAAATAAATTTTTATCTATTTTTGAAAATTTTGTAATGGTTGTTTTGGTCAATTACATTGTATTAGCAAGTTTAATTTATATTATTTAATTTTTTTAAATAAATAAATTAATTTCCTTTAAAAATAAAAAATTAATTTATTTTTTTTTTTAAAAAATAAATTAATTAATTAGCAACGCTATTTTTCATCGCAATTAATTTTAAAAAATAAATAATTATGTTATTTTATTTTTTTAAAAAATAAATTAATTAGTTAGCGACGCAATTGTGACAATATTTTACGTCGCAAATATTTTTAAAAAAATTATTTTTAATGTAGCGACGGATTAGTATGCATCGCTATTATTTTTAAAATTTAAAAATTAATTAATTTTATTTTTTTAAAATATAAATTCATTAATTAGCGATTTTTCGCAATTAATTTAGAAAAAATTTAAAATATTTAAATTTTTTTTAAAAAAATAAATTTATTAATTAGCGACGTAATTGCGACGAGATTGTCCATCGCAACTATTTTTTAAAAAAATTATTTTTCAATTAGCGATGCATTTAGTATGCTTCGCAATATTGCAACGCATTTGGTTGCATCGCAATATATTGCGACGCATTAGTGCATCGCAGAGGGTCGTTGTTAAGCGATGCAACTGTGACAAATTGAGGTTGCGACGATCCTTTTAGCGACGCCTTAATTGCATCGCTAATGCGTCGCTAAACAAGCTATAGCGATGCATTAGCGACGCATTTGGGCATTGCTATATTTTAATTTTTTTGTAGTGATTGATTCATCACTCCAAGGGCATGTGCAAGATGGGTGCATGCATGGAAGACTTTATGGTCACCTAACTAGTTTCAAGTAATATTTAAAATTTTGATGTATAAACTCATCTTTATCTTCTCGCTTTATTAAAAAAATAGGAATCCTATTATCCTTTGAGCATTTAATTTTCTTCTTTCTTCTTTCTTTCTTTTTTTGTGTTTTTGAAAAAAAGAGATTCAAACCTTTGTTTAAGAGAAAAATAAGGAGATTGATATCCCACAAGATTTAAACCTTATTTCTAAATAAGGGTTTTATTAATAAGTATTCCTTAACCAGAATACTCGGGCTTCCATAAAGAATAAGAAAAAAAAAATTTATGAAGGTTAAGAGGCATTTAATAAAATAAGAAGGGAAGAAAATAACTTTAGAAGGAAGTTCACTACGCTTCTATGTTGAATGCGAACATCTATATAAAAATATAGCTTTTTTGCATATTTATATATTATTATATATAAATATATATTAATTATATACCATAAATTAATACAGTAATCCTAATCCAAACAGGAGACGGAAAGACTGCTATCCCTAGGGATAAATATAATAAAAGAATGGACACGTCATCTGTATAAAAATATAGCTTTTTTTTTTGCATATTTATATATTATTATATATAAATATAAATTAATTATATACCATAAATTAATGCAGTAATTGAGCTCACACGTGGGCATTCCTTTTATAAAAAAAGAAAACGCAATCCCTTTAGAATTCGGAAACGAAGGAATCGGCGGCCCCCCTTCCATAAATTCTTCCTTCCCCTCGCAAAAGAAATTCAAACCGCTCTCGCTTGATCTCCTCGGCGACCACGCGGAGCCTGCGATCGGTCTTCACACCCGTACGCCGAGATATGGCGCTTGATCTCCTCGGCAACCACGCGGAGCCTGCGATCGGTCTTCACACCGGTACGCCGAGATTAGGCTTTTTTTTTTTAATGTACTAATGGTGGATCCCAATTAGTAATTTACTTCCACCTCCCCATCTTTGTTGTTTTATTTTTATTGCAACAAGAGTTTCAAAGGTTGATCGATTGAGATGAAAGGGAGCTCTAGTGCTCTGCTTTCCTTCTTCTTTTCTTTTTTTCAAAAAAAAGTTCTCCTTTGCCTTATTTTAAGATTTTTTTTTTAAAAAAAAAACAAAGGAGAAAGGGCAAGAAGGGATTCTTGGAGATATTTGTGGCTCTTTTGGTGAAAGAACGGAAGAACTGCACCCAAGTCCATGGGGTCCGTCGCGTGGCGAAGCCCGGTGACTTGGCCGGAATGAACCCCCTCACTTTGCCGATTTTACCGAAGTGGCCCTGCACCAATTTTTTTTTTCGGTGACCTCTCCCGGCAGTTGATAAGGTTGGTTAATAAAAGGAAAAATCATCTCGAGAGTAGATTTTAAAAGAAATATTTAATAACCAGCCTTTGAAAAATTTTTGTTGTTGATGAACTTGTTCTATAAGCTGGTTATTGTTAATTACTTCTGTATGCGGTTGATCAAATTCTATTTTTTTTGGTTGTAGATAACATTATAATTTAGATTTTATCAAGTAGTCAAGCATCTGTGTCCTTTAATTGTTATGCTCCATTGGTTTTTGTTGAGGGGTGAAATCGCCATTGCATTGATAAACGTACGAAGGGGCTAAGATCAGCCCCATCCCCCCGCCCGCTACGTTACGCCTATGAAGGACGACCCAACTAATGTGGTCCGGGGGCTGAGCAACTTATGGTTCAGTTCTACCGAGCCAACCATAGCTCGGCCTCCCCGAGCTTCCACAGCTCGGCCTCCCCGAGCTTCCCATAGCTCGGCTTCCCCGAGCTTCCCCGAGCTTCCCATAGCTCGGCTTTCCCGAGCTTCCATAGCTCGGCTTCCCCGAGCTTCCATAGCTCGGCTCCCCCGAGCTTCCCATAGCTCGGCTTTCACGAGCTTCCCATAGCTCGGCTTTCCCAAGCTTCCATAGCTCGGCCTCCCCGAGCTATGGTAGCTCAGCCTCCTCGAGCTTCCATAGCTCGGCTTCCCCCGAGCTTCCATAGCTCGGCTTCCCCGAGCTTCCCATAGCTCCGCTTTCCCGAGCTTCCATAGCTCAGCCTCCCCGAGCTTCCATAGCCCGGCCTCCCCGAGCTTCCCACAGCTCGGCTTCCCCCAAGCTTCTCATAGCTCGGCTCCCCTAAGCGATCCATGACTCGATACTCACCTCTGTGGAACCCGGCGCGGGAGAGCCTAGGCCTATTGTAATAGAATCCCAAACAAAGAATCATATTGAGGAGTGGTCTAGGATCTAGAATAACGGCCTAGGACCTACGCACTCATCAGATCTCAGGCCATCAGGGGGCCCTCCCAGCCATCGATCTTTTAACAGACAAGATACGGATCCCACCGGCTTTGTAACAGCTTGATTCGAATCCCAACAACCTTCGAACCTTCCAGAAGGCGCTCAAGATCCAGGTGATTGCCTATAAATACGACATTCCCAGATTCTCTCAGGTATGCGCCGACAGCCCCCGGCTCACTTACACTCTCACTCTCGCTCACTCTCTCTCTCTCACTGCTCGTCGGTGCTCCCCTGGAGCTCCCGATTGGCCACCCCTGGAAGGACTCCCCTGAGAGATCCTTCTCCCCATTTTCTGTTGATCTCTGATCGCCACTGACTTGAGCGTCAGAGGGTCTTCCGTGGAGGGCCACCCCCAACGCCTCTTGCGTGAGGACTTCTGTGCAGATCCGCCCAGGAGGAAGCCCTGATCAGGAGACCGGCCCGCCCGACTCGGAGGACAGATCCCGGCGGCAACAGTCATACGATCTCCGGAGCTTCTTCCTTGAGGGAAAGCCACCCCCCGACGGCTCCTTCGTCACCCCAACTGTCCGGAGGACGACGACGACTCGCGGGAGAAAAGCTCGGTCCTCCCGCTCTAAGCCCTAAATAAACAGGCATTGTGTGCGCCTCCACGGTTTACGGTAAAGAAAAACTTTGGGATGGCCCAACGCAGCCCTCTTTTCCCCTTTTTATAGGAGAAGATGGACCAGGAATAGCTATCAGAGTGGAAAACCCCGAGATTCGAAATGCCGAGCCCACGCCACAACGTGACCTCTTGAAATAAAAAATAGCATCCCACGATGCATGCCGAGCGCGTCGCCCTGGCCATGACGCATGGCAAAAGATTACCTCTGACCCCCGATCTCAAGCTTTAAATGCAGAAGATCGTCCGCCGATCTTGCGGATTCTAGCGGACCTCGGGGATTGTCCTACAAAAACGATGTCCTCCAATGGCGAATAAACACTTACGCTGCACGCCAAAGCAGCCCAGGTCGGGTAAGATCAACACAGCACTGGTTCGCCAGAAAGTCTTGAGCGACCTTTTGCTGGCCGCAGAGCCATACCACCCACTTCGGTGAAACGAAAATTGGCCCGCCTTGGAAAAGACAAAACGTTGACAGGGGTAATAAATGGATGCGAAGGCCAAACCCACTCTTCTGCCAGGAAGAATAAAAGGGTGACAGCGAAGGTTCAACAAACCCCCCCCCTCTCTTTTCGTCGAAGGCACGACCACAGTCTGGCTACTGGCGATGTAAATCCCCTCAGCCCTAGCCGAGCCGTTTTGTCCCTCGGCCCTAGCCAAGCTACCTTGCCCCTCGGCCCTAGCTGAGCCATTTTGTCCCTCGGCCCTAGCTGAGCCATTTTGCCCCTCGGCCCTAGCCGAGCCATTTTGCCCCTCGGCCCTAGCCGAGCTATTTTGTCCCTCGGCCCTAGCCGAGTTACTTAATTCCTCAGCCCTAGCCGAGCTATTTTGTCCCTCGGCCCTAGTCGAGCTACTCCGACCCTCAGTCCCAGCCGAGCTATTTCATTCTCCGGCCCTAGCCGAGTCATTGCATCATTCATCTTAAGCCGAGCTAAATCATCTCTCAACCTCTCTTAACCTCCACCTTTTGTACCAAGCTACGCTGTCACTTGACTCTCTCGACAGGACTATCCCTATGCCTTGGCCTCGACCAAGATGTTCCTTCCAGAAAATGAACCAGGCGACACTCGTAGTCAGGACTAAAATTAAAGGCAAGAAAACTACGGCCAAGAAGGACAAATGAATGACAAGCAACTGATCCATTTCTCAGTCTTCAGTCAAACTACAAAATAAGAGAAAGAAAAAGTACATACGGACCCCCAAGGAGTCACGACTTGGGGTCAGACCCAGCACTTCCTGCGGCAGCATCAGCAGGGGCATCGCTTGGCCCCCCCTTCTCGAAGGTGTCACGACGGGATACCTCGGTAGCTGCATCGGCTCCCAGAATAGCTTTGAGATCGATATCAGATATTTCTTCATACTCGTCCTCCTCGACCCCCAGGGTGTACGCTTCATAATGCTTGGCCTCCAGGCAAGACAGGTCCAGGTCAGGATAAGCCTGGGCAACCTTAGCCCGCGCCTCATCTTTGCCAAGCTGAAATGCATCGGCACAGGCTGCCCTACGTTCGTCGGTAAATTCGGTGGATTTCTTGTACTCCTCCACTGCCGAAGAGGCCCGCGCGTTGGCCTCGGCTAATTGCTTCTCCAATTCGGAGATCCTTCGGTGCCTCGAGGCCGCATCCTCTCCGAATGCCGCCAACCGCCCCTAAAACTCCTGGCTCGCCCTGTTTAGCTACAGAAAAAAAGCCAAATAAAGTGAAAGCCGAGAGACCAAGATGGGTAAAACAAATGGTGCCCTACCTGCTCGTCCCGCCAGGCTAGCTCGCCCTCCAGCGCGTGAACCCTATTTAGAGCCCTAGACTTGGCCGATTGGGTTTGATGAAGGCTCTCTTCTAGCTCATCCACCCGGGGCTGAGCATCCCTGGTCTCTTGATGAGCATAGTCGAGCTCGTCAGAAAGTCGAGCAGATCGCTCATCCGACCACTTTAGCCGATCCTTTGTATCGGCGAGCTCTTTGTTTAGGCGGGTGAGGTGGTCCTGCTGCCGCCGGCACTTATGCTCTTCCTCCTCGAGCCTTTTGCTCTAGCAGACTTTATCTTCGGCATGGCTGGCTTTCAGCTGGTCCCACCTCTTATCGAAGAACAGTTGCATGGATTTGACCTTGCTCTCCTGCTCCGCCCTGGCCTGAGCATGCTCCAGACTAGCCTTCTCGGATTGCTCACGGAGGCTTTGGAGCTCGCCAATCTGTATGGCGAGTTGAGAGGCTCTTTCCCTCTCAACTGCAAGAATCCTGTGAGCCTCCCCGAGCTCCCTCTGGAGTTCACCAACCTGTATGGCGAGCTGAGGGGCTCTTTCCCTCTCAACTGCAAGGATTCTGCAAGCTTCCCCGAGCTCCCTCTGGAGGACCACTAGGGCTCAAGAGAGTTTGTCAGTCGAACCCGCCCTCTCCTTGAAGTGATCAGCCTCGTAGCGGGCCCGAGCCCAAGCTCCAACAGCCAGATGCAAGTGCCATTTCAGTGCCCTTATAATCAGGGCATTCTGTAAAAAAGGATTACACGCATAAAAGACATAGTCGAACTAACCGACTAAAGACCCAACTTCGGTGCGACAACCTACTCGAGACGCGTAGTCTATGGCGATCCTTGTGAGAGCAAGATCGTCAATCTCGGGAAGAAGAAAAGCCTCACTCGGCACCCCGGTGCGGCGGAAGGCTATCTCAACAAGGTCCTCCGAATGACCCCCTCCTGTTGAGGAACTCTCGTCCCCTTGGAACGCGGACCGCATCAGAGCGGAGAACCTAGTGCTCACTTCCGGGTCGCATGAGTGGAAGTCTACGCTCAGGGAGCCAGCCTGGACACCCGCGACCCATGAGCTTCTCGATAGGCCAGCTTCTGCCACCAGGGCCCTCGCTTGAGAAGCTTCGGGCGTTTCGACTCCGGCGAGGAGAGCCCCAACCGGAGCATCCCCTTTGCTCGCTGGCTCCCCTCCTTCTCCTTCTTCCTCTTCTTCTGCTTCTATCTCCTCAGGAATCCCCCTGCCCACAACAGACTCTTCAGGAACTTCGGCTCCCCCCGGAGCCTCCTGTGCCTTGGCGGAAGGCCCTTCACCAGAAAGCCCCCCGCGAATTTCGGTCGTTGGTTCAGCAGGTTCGGCCATCTCCTCATCGCCTGCTGGCTCTCCTACCAGCGACCCAGGCCGAACCTCAGCAGCCGCAACCTCTTCCCCCGCCTCGATGGAAGCGGAGGTCGCTCCCACCTCCTCCTGTAACCTCGCCAAGCCACTGGCCTCCAATGAGGGAGGCCGAACCGCCTCGCCCACGGGGGCCCCCAAGCCAACCATCGTTTCTCCTTCGCCATCGTCAGACAAAACAACAACGGAAGGGGAGGAAATCTCAGCAGCCTCCTCCGAAACCCCCGCAGCTTCCCGGTCTTCGCCCCCGGACAGACCCTCCTCCGACGCCGAAAGATCGTGCGCCGCCGAAACTTCGGTACTTTCGGCCCGCGGCGACAAGGAGCGCCGGTCATCACCGTCTCCCTCGATCCCCCTAGAGCGGGAGCCAGAAAAGGCGAGACCTCTTCTCGGACTGATGCTTGCTGTTGGAGCCAGATCTCCTGCGGCGCTTTTCCAGCTCCTCCCTCATCTGATCTGCGAGCACCGATCTTTCGGCTGTGAGGGCAGTATGATTCGCCCGTTAGTTTGCATAGAAATCAAAGACGGAGCCACGCTAAACTATTGACCATGGAGTGATACTCACCGCGAGGATCGATGGGGCTCAATCCGGCCACGAAGAGAGCGTCCTCCGATAGGAGAACGCTGGCTGGAAGCGCTCGACTGCCGCGCAGCACGATCAGATCCCTTTTCTCTGACTCGGTTAAGTTCGGGTGTGCTTCTGGATCCTTCACGTACTGCCCCCATACCCGAGGGAAATCCAAACCAATATTCCCCTCGACTATGAAGAATCGCGACTTCCACTCCTTTATCGACGACGGGTTATCCGATATCATCTTGAAGGATCTCCGGGGGCCGATGTAAGGCCATTCTGAGGCCCTTCCGGAAACCAGATTGAAACACACCATGAATATCGAAAGGGTCGCGGTCACCCCGAGGCGCTTGCACAATGAGATAAACCCGATGAGGTTGCGCCAACTATTGGGAGCCACCATGGTGAAGCATATGTTGTAAAACTTCATCACCTCCCGCACCAACGGATGAAGAGGGAACCGAAGACCTGCCCTCAAACTTTTCTCATAGCAGAATGCCCCATCCCCTAATTCGGATGTCACCCTGTCTTCAGCCGTCGGAAGCAACAAGACAACATCCTGGGGGATCTTGTACAGCTGGCGTATCCGTTCCAAATCCACCAAGGTCACCTCCAAAGCCTGATCACTTGGGCTCACCATATCTTCAATCATAGGAGATGCTGAGCAAGATCGCAGTAAAAACGGTACGATGAAGTTCTCTAAGGGAAAGTGAAAAGGGCACTATGAATAGAGATAGCACCGCCACGACTCCATTTTTCCAAGAGAAACTGCCTCAGGGTGAGGGAGAAGCATCTCAACCTAGGCATCCGGAACCACCACTACGGGCACCGTGAAAATCGAGATTTCCCACGTCCCCAACCGTTACCTTTGCCCCTAAGGAATGACGAATCCACCTCGAAAAAGCAAAGCGACCCCACCGCATTAATTAGGGCATCATTGCGTGGGCTGTCAACTAGATGTCCCCTTGTTCGCAATGCGCCACCCAAGTTTATACTCCCTACACCCGAACCTACGCTTCAAACTAGGGAGTGGGGGGCATGTGTTGAGGGGTGAAATCGCCATTGCATTGATAACCGTGCGAAGGGGCTAAGATCAGCCCCATCCCCCCGCCCGCTACGTTACGCCTATGAAGGACGACCAAACTAATGTGGTCCGGCGGGCCGAGCAACTTATGGTTCGGTTCTACAGAGCCATCCATAGCTCGGCCTCCCCGAGCTTCCACAGCTCGGCTCCCCCGAGCTTCCCATAGCTCGGCTTCCCCAAGCTTCCATAAGCTCGGTTTCCCACGAGCTTCCCATAGCTCGACTTTCCCGAGCTTCCATAGCTCGGCCTCCCCGAGCTTCCATAGCTCGGCTCCCCCGAGCTTCCCATAGCTCGGCTTTCACGAGCTTCCCATAGCTCGGCTTACCCGAGCTTCCATAGCTCAGCCTCCCCGAGCTTCTCATAGCTCGGCTCCCCCGAGCTTCCATAAGCTCGGCTTCCCCGAGCTTCCATGGCCCGGCTTCCCCGAGCTTCCCACAGCTCGGCTTCCCCCGAGCTTCTCATAGTTCAGCTCCCCTGAGCGATCCATGACTCGATACTCACCTCCGCGGAACCCGGCATAGGAGAGCCTAGGCCTATCGTAACATAATCCCAAACAAAAAATTATATTGAGGAGTGGTCTAGGATCTAGAATAACGTCCTAGGACCTACGCACTCATCAGATCTCAGGCCATCAGGTGGCCCTCCCAGCCATCAATCTTTTAACAGACAAGATACGGATGCCACCGGCTTCGTAACAACTTAATTCGAATCCCAACAACCTTCGAACCTTCCAGAAGGCGCTCAAGATCCAGGTGATTGCCTATAAATATGACATTCCCAGATTCTCTTAGGTATGCATCGACAGCCCCCGGCTCACTCACACTCTCACTCTCGCTCACTCTCTCTCTCTCTCACTGCTCGTCGGTGCTCCCCTGGAGCTCCCGATTGTCCACCCCTAGAAGGACTCCCCAGAGAGATCCTTCTCCCCATTTTCTGTTGATCGCTGATCTTTGCTGACTTGAGCGTCGGAGGGTCTTCCGCGGAGGGCCACCCCCAACGCCTCTCGCGTGAGGACTTCTGTGCAGGTCCGCTCAGGAGGAAGCCCTGATCAGGAGACCGGCCACGCCTGACTCGGAGGACAGATCCCGGTGGCAACAGTTTTATTAATTGACGCAAACTTTGTTGATGGGTTTTTTTTTTTTTGAATCAATCCGTTCTTTTGTTTTGTTGTGTTATCAGTTGTTTTTTTAAGAAGGATTGTTTTAGAATCTTGAGAAAGAATTTTATTATTAGTAACTTTTTTTTAAGGAGGGTTCTTTTAAAATCTAAAAAAAATAGGGTTAGGGTTAGGGTTAGGGTTGATATTTTATAAATAGGGTTAGTGTTAGGGTTGAGAAAAATCCGAGTTTCATGAGCCCAAGTTGCACCCCTAGATAAATGTAATATAAATCTATTTTTTTAATGTAAACCTATAAATACATCAATGTAAATAAATGGTATGGTATATATAAAAAATATATATTAAAAATTATATTAAAAAATAATTAGTTGTAATTAAAGTATAATTTTAAATCAAATAAGATGAAAAAATAATTAAATAATTTTAGATTAATATTTTGTTATTGTTGCTTGTCTAGATTCTTGCCAAGAGTGCGAGACCCTTAAAGATTGTGTGAAGATCTACATACAAAGGGTGCAAGAGGCCCTTAAAGATTGTGTGAAGATCTACATACAAAGGGTTAGAGATCCTTAAAAATAAGAGAACCTAACTTTATAGCCATGAATAGATCCATGGAACCCCCTTAGCGGCTAACTACTACTTCTTGTGCTTGAGAGGCGACCCTCCCAATATTAATATGAGAAAAAGATATCTTTAAAAATAATGAAAAGGAAAGCTTCTTGGAGCATTTACATTTATAGGAAGGAACAAGCCATAATTGATTCATCACTCCAAGGGCATGTGCAAGATGGGTGCATGCATAGAAGACTTTATGGTCACGTAAATAGTTTCAAGTAATATTTAAAATTTTGATGTATAAACTCATCTTTATCTTCTCCCTTTATTAAAAAAATAGGAATCCTATTATCCTTTGAGCATTTAATTTTCTTCTTTCTTCTTTCTTTCTTTTTTTATTTTTATTTTTGTTTTTGATAAAAAGTGATTGAAACCTTTGTTTAAGAGAAAAATAAGGAGATTGATATCCCACAAGATTTAAACCTTATTCTAAATAAGGGTTTTATTAATAAGTATTCCTTAACCAGCATACTCGGGCTTCCACAAAGAATAAGAAAAAAAAAATTTATAAAGGTTAAGAGGCATTTAATAAAATAAGAAGGGAAGGTCACTACGCTTCTATGTTGAATGCGAACAAGCTTTTTTTTTGTGTGCATTTATATATTATTATATATAAATATATTAATTATATACCATAAATTCATGCAGTAATTGAGCTCGCACGCGTTGGCATCCCTCTTATAAAAAAGAAAAACACAATCCCTTTAGAACTCGAAAACGAATGAATCGGCGGCCCCCTTCTGTAAATTCTTCCTTCCCCTCGCAAAAGCCTTCGATCGGTCTTCACACCCGTATGCCAAGATCAAGCGGAGCCTTGGCGCTTGATCTCCTCGACGACCACGTGGAGCCTGTGATCAGTCTTTACTTACACCGATACGCTGAGATCGCTTTTTTTTATGTACTAATGGTGGATCCCAATTAGTAATTTACTTCCACCTCCCCATCTTTGTTGTTTTTATTTTTATCGCAACAACAGTTTCAAAGGTTGATCGATTGAGATGAATGGGAGCTCTAGTGCTCTGCTTTCCTTCTTCTTCTTCTCTTTTTAAAAAAAGTTCTCCTTTGCCTTATTTTAAGATTTTTTAAAAAAAAATGAAGGAGAAAGGGCAAGAAGGGATTCTTGGAGATATTTGTGGCTCTTTTGGTGAAAGAACGGAAGAACTGCACCCAAGTCCATGGGGTCGGTCGTGTGGCAAAGCCTGATGACTTGGCCGGAATGAACCCCCTCGCTTTGCCGGTTTTACCGAAGTGGCCCTGCACCAATTTTTTTTTTGGTGACCTCTCCCGGCAGTTGATAAGGCTGATTAATAAAAGGAAAAATCATCTCAAGAGTAGATTTTAAAAGAAATATTTAATAACCAGCCTTTAAAAAATTTTGGTTGTTGATGAACTTGTTCTATAAGCTGGTTATTGTTAATTACTTCTGTATGCGGTTGATCGAATTCTTATTTTTTTTTTTGGGTTGTAGATAACATTATAATTTATATTTTATCATGTAGTCAAGCATATGTGTCCTTTAATTGTTATGCTCCATTGGTTTTATTAATTGACGCAAACTTTGTTCATGGGTTTTTTTTTTTTTTTAATCAATCCATTCTGTTGTGTTATCAGTCCTTTTTTTTAAGAAGGATTGTTTTAGAATCTTGAGAAAGAATTTTATTATTAGTAGCTTTTTTTTAAGGAGAGTTCTTTTAAAATCTTAAAAAAAAATTTATTATCAGTGCTTTTAATGTAGTCATTTGCAGTGATGTTAAGGATCTGATGAGATTTTTTTCTCTATCTCTTTGTTGATTATTTATATTTGCATCATATAAATTTTTTAAAGAAATAAACATTTAGTTTATTATATCAAGTTTCTTTAATTTATTAGTTAACTATGTGATACGTTTATTATGTATGTATAGCAATAATGTACCTCTCTAAGATGCACTTAGATAATGGTTGAAAAAAAGATTAAAAACTAGGAAAAGATGCATCAGTGAGTTTTGGTGGCCACCATCGGATTCCTTCAATTCTTTGGAGATTAACACATCTTTTTAATGATGAAAAGTTGGATCCATATCGTAAACAAATTTAAAGAAATATTTATTGAGCCATTTTTTTAGTTTTTTGGTTTTATTTGCAGATTTTATAGCTTAACATTTTGTTTGTTGGTTGATTGATCTTTTTTTAAAGGAGTTTTTGTTGCAAATTTATTTTTCTTAGGAAATGTATATATTTTAGTTTTACGGACAGTTGAATCTGTTATTAGTTATTTCTTTTTTCCTTCAATTTAATTCATTGTTTCTTTAGCTTTAGTTATGAGAGATATTCAATATTTTTTTACTCAAAATCTTTATTTATTATTTCCATCTTTCTTAGATTACTTCTTGTGTCTGCTTCTACCATTGCTGCAATGGAAGCAAATCTTGCCAATAATAATGCATCTTTGACCTTGGATTCAAACTCAAAGCCAAATGCTAGTAGAAGAACGGTGGAAGTTGTAGAGAAGAAATCAAGGCTTTATGTGCTTACTGAAGGAGGAGTTAATGAGGATAAGAAGATTGTTAATGGAAAGGATCTAAGCCATACAAATAGGGAAGAATCTGTTGAGAGATCTAAAAACTTGTCACGGCATAAAAGAGCTATTCTGAAGTGGCGAAAAGCAAAGTGGCAAACTGTTCTTAGTATTCTAACCAAGATTTGTCTGCTTTTAGTAGCTCTTTTATGGCTGGGATAGACAGTTTGGAGATTGGCTGGTAGGATTGGAGACAATACTAACTCACCATTTCTTGCTTTGGATTATGAGGGTCGGGTTTCTGAAATTGAGGCATCTTTAAAGAAAATAGCTAACATGTTGCAAGTTCAGGTAGAAGCCGTAGATCGAAAAATTGGAAATGAGCTTGGGATCATGGCAAGGGAACTTAGAAAGAAATTTGAAGAGAAAGTAGCAATGTTGGAGGAGTTGAAGAAGTTGGAAGTTAAGACTGATGAATCCCAAGCAAGGGAACTTAGAAAGCAAATTGAAGAGAAAGTAGCAATGTTGGAGAAGGAGTTGAAGAAGTTGGAAGTTAAGACTGATGGATCGCAAGCAAGGGAACTTAGAAAGCAAATTGAAGAGAAAGTAGCAATGTTGGAGAAGGAGTTGAAGAAGTTGGAAGTTAACACTGATGGTTTAGACAAGTCTTCGACTGAATTCAAGGACATGGGTCTGCTTTCAAAGAAAGAATTTGAAATATTTCAGGATGAGCTTGCTAGAAAATTAGATGGTAGTGATAGTGATGTTTATTTGGACCAAATTATGTCTTTTGCTAGGGATATTGTTAAGAAAGAGATTAAAAGGCATGCAGCCGATGGACTTGGAAGGGTTGATTATGCTTTAGCTTCTGATGGGGCCAGGGTGGACAGTCATTCAGAGCCTCATAGTTTTCAGGAGGTGAACAGTTGACTTCGTGCTTTTATAATTGAAAATGGAGTTCACCCTAGTGCTCACAAAATGCTGGAGCCAAGTTATGGGGAGCCTGGCCAATGTTTTCCCCTGCAAGGAAGTAGTGGGTTTGTTGAGATTAAGCTCAGAACAGGGATTATACCTGAGGCTGTCACACTAGAGCATGTATCTAAGGTATGTTTTTGCTCCAATTATTCTTTTCATTTTTCCTTTATAGCTATATTTTGAGGCATTTGGAACTTAGCGCTTGTTTCTTTTAACTATTTCTTTCCTATTAATTCATATAATGCCTAATTATCGTTGATGCCTCTTTTTATGTGGTATGTGCGCAGAGCGTGGCTTATGACAGGAGCAGTGCCCCCAAGGATTGTCGGCTCTCTGCTTGGTTTGAATTAGATGATGATGATGATGACCCATCTAGCCAAGCCAAGGTGTACCACTTGAGTGAGTTCTCTTATGACTTGAAGAAGAGCAATGTGCAGACCTTCAACGTTGAGACAGCTCATGAGTTGGGTGTGGTGGTCAACAAGGTGCGACTAGACTTCACCTCCAACCCTGGGAGTTCAGGTCATACATGCATCTATCGCTTTAGGGTGCACGGCTATGAGCCAAGCTCCCTGGCAGCTATATCTTCTAATCTAATGGCTTTATAGGGAGCTGCAGTGCTCTCGTTGTTTGTTGTGCACTGAACCACCCATCCTCAACTCCTGGTTGCATTTTTTGTACAAGTCTCCTCCCTGCTGCTTCGTCAATGGGGGGGGGGGGGACTGTAGATACATTCAATTATTTTTGTTGGGTTCTTCTATCTTTTTTCTTTTCCTGCTAGTATGAAAGGTAAGGTATTGAATGGTGTTGTTTACGCTTAGCCAGCACATGAATGAAGAATATATCTGAAATTAAATCAATGGATTCATACCTACTGTAATCATTTTTACTCCCTCCCCTTGTTTAAGTATTTCTAGGCCCCTAAAGAAGGTGATAAAAAATTAATCAGCCATTGAGGGTGTGGCGTGCGGACTCACATGAGTGGGCTGGTTGTCTTGTATTTAATTTGGAGGATGGAGGATGTTGCTTAATTTGGAGTTATTAATGTGTACTTAATTCTGTACTGAATGTATGTAGAGAGAGGATCGATGAACATTAATTGACGAACTTAATTGATCAAATTACATTTGGAGAAGACTTCAAACTTTGTGTCTTGATTGAGTACGGGTGGTGCCTCCAAAGTATTTGAACTTGGTCAAATTACATTAGTGCTTTTCCCTCTGGCTCTTACAGCTGAATTAATTCTATCCTTTAATTCATTAATTCCTACAACATCTACTTTGCTTGAAAGACAAAGCAAAGGATTGATCAGTGCGATGCTTCAGCTGATCATATATGACTTGTTGCGTCAATTAATAATATCAAGTGCATTAATTAATTTGCCTTAAATTCTTGGAGCACTCAATATTTATTGGACCGCAGCAAACATTTCATTATATAAATTATAATAGTTTGTCATTGACTTATGCCGGCCCATCTTTGCAGTCGGCAAATTAAATTAAGCCATGTTTGATTAGTTTATTTGCACACAATTACATGGCTTGCATGCATATATGCATGCGTGGCTCCCTAATTAACCTTTTTAATTGGTGATTAAACAATTAATACAGGCCATCAATTAATATTCTCATTAATCCATTGCCCAGAATATGCACTTAATTATTGTGTCAAACTAAAGGTGTAATTAAAGTCGATCTTGTACGTGGCAAGAGTAAAGAGAAAAGGAAGATGGGAAACCAGTCTCTAATCATTCTAATATTTAATGGCTAGGGAATGACCAGTACTCCTAGCTAAAATCTACGTACATACATGCTTAAATTTTTTATTATTTGGGAATTCTAAATGAATAATATACATGACTGTATTCTTAATTAAAAGAACAAACTAATTTAATATATCCATTTTAAGTTTCTTAGCTAGATTGGAAATGAAGAAGACAAATGTCCGGAAATGTTGTATATATAGTGCATGGTATATACCTATAATTAGTAGTGTATATATGAGTTCTAGATCTTATTAGCAAGCAGGAAGTCTTAATTTAATTTGCATCCTTAATTATAAGGTGCCCCAGTACTATTAATTAATTACTTGTTTTCCTATATACATGAAGTAAATCAAGTCGGGAGCCAGTGATTCATATATAGCTACGGGGAATTGAAGGGAAGGGAATTAATGCACAAATTTTGGGAAGAAGAAGAAGCAGCAGCTTATCGGATGATGTATGATGCTGGCCTAAAGATCGATCTCAAGGGATTTCGCTAGCTAGCTGGTCAAATTAAAGCTGATCAATTAATTAAGAACAAAAAAGTTTTCTATCTACAGTACTACATCTAAATTAAGCCACATCTCTCTCTCTCTCTCTATCTGATGAGAATAGCAAAGGATAGATGAATAACTCCTGGATCTCTTTGTGTTCCTTTTCTTTCTCTCCAAAAATATGCATTTTTGAACAGAAATTAAAGGGGAAGAAATTAAGACAGTTTATTTTAAGGTGATTTCTAGCAGTTCAAAAATTAAGCCATATACCTCATGACTAGTTATCTCATTTAGGTTAATTAGTCCCAAAGAGTTGGGTTAAGATTAGGCGAACCTAACACACACACACACACAGGCTCTCATATTACGACACCCCAGTTCTCATATTACGATACCCTAGCTGACACTGAATGCAGAAACTTACGATACCCCAGAAAATATCGTAGGACACCCAAGTTGTAAAATGATAATACTAGAGCTATAGAGACAGGGAATAACAAGGAATATAAGCCGAAACACTCTAACGACACCCTAGTTCACAAGGTATAACATCCTAGTCAAAAGACTACGACATTCGTGCAAAAAATACTAAACTCAAGGTATTGACATTCGCTAGAGGACTGAGTTATGACTCCCATAATGTCATAACTGTTTTGGTCTAAGGATGTTACCTAACCATTAAATGGTTTTCTAATGCATTAACTTCCTCTAACGATCAAAATAGTTGGTGTAATAAAGGAATTATAAAAAGATGTGGGAATAAGTACTTTTTACTTCGTGTTGTAGATGATATTTTTTTCAGAAGTTTATGAAGAAGTCTTCAGTAGCTAGGTATTTCAGCCTCGAAGCTAAAATATTTTCTTTCGACCAAAAATCAAAATAGAAGAAAATACTTAGACCGAACTTTCAGAGCGAGAGGAAAGGATCTTGCTTAAACCTTGGATTGATCTCTTGCACCCAAAAACCAGAGCGAGGGGAAAGAATGTTTTAGAATTGGAATTTTTTTTTTTGCATCAGATATAATTCAAAAAAAATGGCGATAGAAGTAGGCTGGATGAAAAGGGCATTTTTGTCTGCACACCATTTTTAAAATAAAGGGAAAGCGCATTTAATGGACGTCACGATCAAAACGTAATATCGTATCAGAGCTATCTCATCCCACATCATCAGACCACGTAGGATCCACGTGGATCAATAAGGAGAGGTGGTGCAGCCCACGTAGAACTTGCTAAACTGGAGGAGGTGTATAAAGACTTTTTCTACATGGACAAAGGGTTTTCTTTCCTCTTTCCTCTTTTACAAAGGCTAGAGTTTATAGGCCCATTTCCATCACCATCCATCACCTTCCCGATGGCAGAGCTTGCTAGTCTCTCTCTCTCTCTCTCTCTCTCTCCCTAATGTGCCACTGACTCCCTTCACCGTCCATCCCTGAACCCTGATTCCACCCTGTCGTTGTGGAGTTAACCCCGAGGGCTCAGGCACTCGGCCCCATCTTGATGCCAATGGAAAGAGGCGATGGATGGTAGACAAGTGGTAGGAACTAGACGAAACAGTAGATAACAATCAAAGAAATAGGATCCTATCTTCAATAAAAAAAAGAATTAATATTATATTATTATAAAAATATTAAAAAATGTTACATATTTATAGAATTAAAATTTTAATTCTTAGAAAAAAAATTAATACAGTTATCTTCTTCATCTACATCATCGGCAAGTCTATCAACATATTATAGAATCACCATAAGGAAAACTTCTCTAACTTAAATAGCATGATCAAAAGGCAAAACACCTTAAAAGGATGAAATCAAGCTTTCTACCATAGGGGGAAGAGGCACAAATGGTTCTTTCTTCCATTAATGTTGATGTCTTTAGTGGCAAAACAACTGGTGGATCGTCCAAAGGCAAACACTGTGTCATGAAGTGGAGCGATGAAGAGCTGTATCTGGTGGGAAAGGAAGTTATGGGCCTCTTTAAATATAGAAAATATTTTTTATAATTTTTCATCTCAAAAAAAATCTAGCTATTGGGTAAAAAGAGGCATATCATTTATTACAAATCATTATTATGTTAAAAAGCTACATATCTTGCACACATACCCTATTAGAAAAAAAAAATTCTTTTAGGATCTAAGATGGTATGGGCACCCAAAAAAACCTATACGTTCAAAAGAGTCTAAGCACTAACCCTAAGATGGTATGAGTACCGGAAGCAATCTATATTCAAAAGAGTCTAAAAATACTAACCCTTTTGGATTTAAAAGGATTTGGTTACCAAAAATATATACTTAACTCTTTTTCATAGGTATGTTTCAAGATTAAGGCAAAATTGAATTAAAAAATATGTGGCCTTTGGAGATACTAGCAATATTGATCATAGTGGAATTATTTTCACCATTTACATATAAGAATGCAAGCTAAAAATGCTCTTTAATTTGATTAGCTATTACAAAGCGCCCATTGCGCCCTTTGCATAGGTGCATGCGCGGGGATGATGCGTAGCATCACACTCAAGTTCTTCACTTATAGTGAGCCTAAGGAACTTAAGCATGAAGGAAGAGGTTTCCATATAATTGAATATTTCTTTTTTAATTTTTTCGATGTGGGACAAAATGTCCTCACAATTTCTCATTTACACACAAGGAGGAGGTAATGGGCTTTCAAGGCCTATTAGGGTATTCAAGGCCTTTAGGCCCATTATCCAACAATCCCCCACATGAATGAAAATTAGTCTTAGATCAAAGATCAAAGGTTAGCAAAGGCGATCCCCCACATAAATGGATTTTAATGCAAATGAATATGCAGACACTAAAGAGAGTATAGTGGGATGAAATTATATCAAGATAGGTAGCCTGTGGCTTTGAACCTTCCTTAGTTAGTTGTTATCGAGTTTACTTGCTAAAAAGTGAACATGATGTCTTGAACTTTTCAACGTTTTGTATAAACCAAAATAATAATAATCACACAACTTCTTTCCGAGCATTCTTTTGGTTCTCATGGTTGTGTTCATTTTGGCCCTGAATATCTTCTGATTTCATGAGTGCTTTAGAGAATTAAACCTTAAAATTCTTATAGAATTGGCCCAGTTCGCACTCACATAGGTGATTCTTATTAAGAGTATCCTGCTATATCCAACATGGTTTTTATGTCATAAGAATAATTAAAAGCACTAATTATCATAGGAATGAGTAGGATTGGACATCCTTAGTGCTATGCAAGTATCTTCATAATTTAGTTATCCCTTTTGAACCTAGATCTTGGGATCTTCAGTTAGCTATGTTGGGTATCCACTATGAAGATTTTTCAGTTATAGATTTTAAACCCATTCCCCACGATAAACAGTTTACTTGATCTCTTGGTAATCCTTTTGTTAGTGGATCCGCTAGATTTTTCTTTGACTGAATACAGTCAATAGAAATTACATCAATTTCAAGCAACTGCTTAATGGTATTATGTCTACGATATATATGTCTAGACTTACCATTATACATCTTATTCTGTGCTCTGTAAATTATCGATTGACTATCACAATGTATGCATATTGCAAACATAGGCTTTGGCCAACATGAAATATCTTTTAAAAGGTTTTGAAGCCATTCTGCTTCTTCAATAGCCTTTTCTAAAGCAATAAACTTAGATTCCATAGTGGATTGAACTATACATGTTTGCTTAGAAGATTTTCATGACACAACACCTTCTCCTAAGGTGAATACATATCATTTGTGGATTTTATATCTTCTGTATTAGATATCCAATTTGCATCATTGTATCCTTCTAGTACAGCTGAATATCTTGAATAATTAATCCATAACTTAGGATATATCGCAGATATCTTAATACCCTTATTAGAGCTATCCAATGATTTGGACCTGGATTACTTATAAACCTGCTCAACTTATTGACAACATATGCTATGTCAGGATGAATGCAATTCATGACATACATTAAACTGCCAATTATACATGAATATTTTAACTGAGATATGGGTTCTCCAGTATACTTGACCAAATATAGATTAATATCTACAAGTATTTTCACCAGGCTAGTATCATACTTTTTAAACTTATTTAATATTTTTTAATATAATAAAATTGAGATAATATTATTTCTTCAGATGTTCTATGATTCGAATCCCTAGTATAACATGGTTTTTACATGGTTTTTATAAAATATACGGATTACATGGTTTTTATAAATAAAGGGGCAGGATTTCAAGTCTTCATCCAATTTATTGATTTAATAAATTTTAAAATGTGTGTGGTTGGTTGGGGGGGGGAGGACTTAACAACTCTAAGCAATTTAATTAATTATTAAATGTACACCCAAAAAATTATATCTTTATACATGAGAAAACAAATTGTACCTGATAAAGCCTCCATTGAAATTTAGAATACAGTGGGATATCGCATGAAAAATGGGGATATATAGACATTATGAGATGTCGCTTTATCTTGATTGGATTGTTCATATACACTTTCTTGATTGATATTTGTATTTGGTAATAATTAAGGTAAGAATGTAAATTAAATTGTAAATTATTTCAATACTAGCAGCTTTAGTTGATTAAATCAATGGGCCATCGATGCTTTCCTCAAAATCTTTATTGCTCGCCACGCCTTGAATTTTGATTGGAGTTGATTACATAACATAGCTGCACAATCGTTCCCAATGCATAACCAATCCTAAAAAGTAGGTAAGATTTTCAGATCTAAACCAAAATCAAGCTTAATATTTCATTAATATTTTAACAATCTGAAATTTAGTGTTCTGACACTCCCAGCATCAAATATAAAAATGCTAGCTATGCTCTTATAAAAAATTTCTTACCATTAACCTAGAATTAGGTGTCTGTGGCTCTATAAGAAAAAAAGAAAAAGTAATAATAATGATGTGAGTTAAAAGCTTCGTATAAGAAATATTGGATTTCAACATAAATTAAAATGGTAAATATATCATTTTATAATCGTAAGGCCAACAATATTGCTCAATATTAAGTAATTCATGTACCAATATTAATTTAATAAAAATAGTATGGTGTTCGTTATCATGACTCATACCATAGCTCATGGTTGAATAATAATGTCATATATGCCATATTTGATAATTTAAATAGTAATATCAATCTATGATAATTTCATATTTATGATTTATTATTACATGTTGGATCTAATACTTTAACATTAGAACTAATCATGGCCACACTCTTACCCATGGCCGCCTACTCATAATATTATGCGCTTTATTATGACCAACAACAATAATTAGTGCTACAATAGGCAATACTCCCATATGATGAGTCTACATACCCTCCTTCCACATTATATCTCATTTGTTTAATTAACTCATCATATTTTGACAATAGACTAATCGCGACTAAGCTCAAGCTTATGGTGAGCAAACCTTATATTACTCATGGCATACTGATAGCCCATAATATTATGTGTCAAATCACCATCGAAACCCATAATCAGTGGCATATTAAAAAATAATTATTGACATGCTAAGCAATGCTCTTACAGAGCTAGTCTAATTAATCCTATCTTATTTTATATTTTGTTATAATTTATTTATTAATAACACGCATGCTTTATCATCATCTTCATCATTTTTTTAAATAAAAATCAAATTTTATAATTTTATAACTTGTGATAATAATATTTTATGAAAAATTTATAATAATATAGGCAATTATGCATAATACAAGACACAAAAATGCAAAAGATTGTATTTAGGATTTTTTACCTCAAATATAAGTATTATTGATAAAAAATGTTAGCTCAAATTGGAGGAATGCTTATTGCACCCAAATTTATTCTAAACTAATAAAACCCAATGCTTAACTCACTTGCAAATTCTAAATAAATAAATATTAATTTTTAATTTAATTTTTTTTAAAATTAGCCTTTTCAACTTTGATACTACTTATAACTTATTTATAGCCTATTAATAATAATAATAAATAAAAAGAGACAAAACTTTTCTTCTATCAAGTGATCTAGGTTAGGCTTCTCTGGAATCAGGCTATAGGCCATTTATGCTAATAAATTAACTCTGATTAGAGCAATGCTATTGATAAAAATAAGAGACTAGAGAAAGGGTAGATAGAGGAGCTAGAGACAAAGTGGATAGAGAGAGAAAGTGAGGTGGAGAGAGATAGAAAAAGAAAGAAAAATAGGAGGAGAGGGGGATGGTGTGACCTAGGGAGATTATCCCCTATTCCACCACACCTACCCAGGTCCCATAGAAACAAATAAAGAGGGGAGGAGAGGAAGGGAGAAAGACAAGGAGACATTGGGGAGGGAGAAACTGCATAGATGGTAGGATAACAAAATTTGATTTCTTATTTTTAAATTTTGTTGGTAAGACAACACTAACCTCCGTTATCTAAATTAACAAGTTTGGTATGGTAAATTTTGATAGTGATTTTAGGGACCTCAGCTTTCAGGCATTTGGCAATTGACTAGTGTGATGGAGAAATTTAGATATAAGTGGGTGGTAAAGAAAAATGAAGTTTGATATAGAAAAGGAACTGGATTGGACCATCATTCATCAAGGTTATGATCAGAGATAAATTTGCAATTCCAAATTTATCATAATTCAAATTGAAGCCTTTTTTAAAATTTATTTTAAAAAGTTTGTTGAGGTAGGAATTCATTGAAAGCAGACTAATCTTTATAGGAGAAAAGGGCTCTGGTCAAGTTATTAAGCATTTGTTTTAGCAACAACCCAAGCAATCACATTTGATACAAAGTACCAATATGCTTCATTCCTCTGTTTATGTGATTTGTATGCTAACTATATAACTTTAGAGAATGTAGCGCTGAAGGTGGTCCTTTCGTTGCCTTTCCATTTAAACTTAAATTCTAATTTGACCTTGCTATTAAATGGATTGTAGAGCGAAAACATGGCCAAGTGGGATGTGTTTGATTTAATTTAATTTTTCCTCTTTTTTTTTGAGGGTGTGGGTGCAGAAATGTAGTGGGTCTTGGTGAGGCCATAAAGCCTGCAACTTAGTACTCAAATGGTTTTATGGAGGTAAGGCCATAACTAATGGCTTAACTATTTATTGAGTTAGACTTTAATAGCATACTTGCTTAAACTTCATGATATTTTCAAAAGCAAGCATATTAGTTCCCCATAGATATAGATTCTCTTGCATGCAGGTGTTCCAACATTTTTTTTTTGAAAAAAACTCCATTTGCTTATAGAATGCTTAGATTAGGGGCTTGTTTTTGGATATTTGTCCATGGCTTTGGCCTGCTGACCAAGATATTTTGATATATTTCTATCATCAATAATCTTTGGTAACCGACTTAAAGGAGCATGAAACTAGAAAAAGTGGCCATCAACTATTATCTTCAATTGGCCATCAACTATTATCTTCAATATTATATTGTTTCTAATTCTTTTACTTTTGATTTTATGCCATGCATTTTAATTATCAAATATTATTCTAATTAGATTTTAGTTTCTTAGATATGCTTTACAAAAATTAAGATAAATTTTCCTTTAATGATATGCTATTGGGAAAGCTGATATGCTGATGCCTTTCTTCGATTCCAGTAACTTCTTAGAGGTGACTTTTGGAAGAAAAGACCTAGCACATCAGAGCTGGATGTCCTACAAGATTACTAAGAGGAATTCAAGTAGTAAGTTAAACTGTTAATCTGGGAGACTTATTTCCAAGAAAACCAGAGATGGAGATGGCGATCAGAGTGCAGACAAAACAGACATGAATCAAGAATTGCATAGATATACATGGATGCAAATACTGAAGTAGAAGCCAACGGCATGGATTCAGATGCAGGATAAACAAAAGGCTTAAAGTAAGCACTACAAGAATACCATTGTGTTTTAGGTTTAGCTATGGTACTAATTGTTTTTTAGAAGCTAGCCTTCAATTGCATCTTTTAAAGTCCCATTCAAAGCTTTTAGCCTCTTATACTACCTCCTTATATGCCCTTTCATTTTTGTTTATTTATGGCCAATACCCAGGTACAACCAAAAACAATCATCCTTTTTCCATTTTGAGCTCTTGATTTAAGTGAAGATTTATTTTTAAACTTAAATGTTTAGAGAAAGATAGGGAGAACTGTATGTTTTAAGGTTTATCATACTGATGGATCATCCTTTCAAAATAGTATAAAATCCATGCCACCTACATACTTCCTCGCAATAGTATCAAAATATATTTTTATCTATTGAATAATAATTTTAATGGATAAAATTATAATTTTTCATTCAAGTAATGCTTTGATCCATTTACTTATTTGCTTGATTACTACTTAATCCATTGATCCAATGTAGCGTATGGAAATAATGCAGTACATAGGTATAGGTAATATTAGTCGGAGCTCAACATGTTGCTTAATCAATCATCAACTTTGATGCTAGGATCAATACGCTATACAATGACATAATGAGCATATTTAGTATTTTTATTTTATTTTAATCATTATTCTATAATATAAAAATAATAAATTATTGATCATATAATAATTTTTAATATTAAATACCAATAGCTTAGGCAAATTTTGATAGATAATAGTCATTATAACTATTATAGTGGTTAGTAGCAATTCATAAAGGGGTTATCATAATAAGATTACAGTATTATTAGTATCTTAGGCTATAAACCAATAGAGAAATAATATATGTAAAAACAAGATGGATAATTAGAACTGTAATGGAAGATGACAATGGATAACTAGTAACAAATCATAATAAATTGTGAATATTGAAGGTGTAGATAACATAAAGGATTGTAGGTGCAAAAGGTATTGCTTTATAAAATGAAAGATAGAATTTATATGGTTAGAGAAATATAGCTCCTCCTATCTAGAGCATTTATTTATTTATTTATTTATTCCTTAGTTGTGTGAGAGCTTATCAATTGGTTCGATAATTAATTATAATTTTTTGTTTAATTATTATACATTTACTTCTTCTTTTTTTGGTTTAAACATGCATATAGTTAAGCCAAGTTTTAGAGATGCCTCTTGCTTTTTGAGCATAGTTTATATATATATATATATATTTCACACAAAATATGCTTAAGTATATGTGGTATTAGGATTAAATATTGAATGGCTATTGAAATCAAGTGATAAAAATAAATATTCTGGGACTAAACGCAAAGGGATGGATGGTAGAAAAGGATCAATAAATGAGTATCAATTATTCTTCCAAGTATTAGGGACATGTTAAGAGGTCGTAATTAGCTTCAAAATTCATATTAGTCATGCTTAATCGTAGTAATACTAAAATCCACTTAAATCATGTTAGACTAAATGATATATTTTCTTATAATAGTATCATAATATAGTATAAAAAATAAAATAATATTACAATATAATGTTATATTCCTTAGTATACTAGGATTCTTATGACATAACAACAACAGCAGCAGCAACAATAATATATATAATATTATAATATTTATTTATATATTATTTTTTAATATTAATTAATAATTATTATAATATATTATTAGCAAGTATATCATCATTAATCTAATAATAATAATAATATTATATTATTAGATATCAATTCATCCGCAGCTTCGATGAATGAATCTTGTAACTAAATTTATGGAATACTTGCACTGCTCATTATTTGGGAAGGAGTCTCATGATTACATTTACGAGCTTAAATATCGTGCCACATCTAAACACATCCATGCATCTCTCCCTCGAGTGGAAAGAAAATATAATAATAGTTTATACATTTCATTTTCTTTCTTTCTTTCGATTTTAATCCACTTCATCATACGATGGAATTTGTACATATTGGAAAGTAATTAAAGTTTTTTTTGTTTTGGTTGGGAAAAATCCTCTGCATCTTAGCTGTAAAACCAACTGTATCTAAATATAGTTGGGCTGGGCAGAGTGGGGCAGCTCGAACTCGGGACCGAGAAGTTATCTAGGGTCGGCCTATAACCATAAGCTCGACGTGTATTTTTTTTAATCTTTTTGTTGTCTCCTACCGGGACTCAAACGAATTTTTTTTAACAGTCGAGAGAAATAATTAAAAAAATATAATTATTTATAATTTAAATATCAATTTTATTTTGACTAGAGCAGAGTAGAGTAGAGGATATTCATCAATAAATAATATAGTAAAGTGGAGAAAAAAATTAGGGAGTGAGGAAGTGAGGGAGCGATGGCGAGAGACCAAGCTAGAACATATACAATTTTTACTCTATAGGCATCCTCTTGGTTTGTTCCATACCACTCTCTCTCTCTTTTCCCCTTTCAATTCCTTTTCTATCTAAAAAATAATTACAATTATCATTAATAGTTTATAATGGAACTTTAATTGTACTCTATTTGAAACATGGGCATGCAGAACAGAAAAAAAAAAATTCTTGAAGGCAATTCATCATGCATGGAAAGAAAATATTTATTTCTTTTGTTTGGGTTGAATTTGTAAAACTTTACTTTTAATCTTATTGGTAAATTTCAGAAATGGAAATGTGTACGAATAAAGCCTACACATTTTATTATTATTATTATTAAATAACATTAATATATCAATAGAAGAGTTGGGTGGCTATACGTGATAAACCCTTTTTTTGTTTAAATTCTTTTCTCTTCTCCCTTTAGATGTAGATAGAAAATATTGATAATTAAAAATTATATATATAATAAATATAGTTAAAATAAGAAAGTTAAGATAAATATATTTTAATTGAAGAAAAAAATAAAGTTATTGTAAAAATATAGAGATAAACGTAGGGGTGCAACTTGGGCCGGGTTCAACCCGAACCCAGCCCGCCGAACCCGATTTATAGCAATTTTTAAACTCATGTTTGCCCAACCCGAACCCAAAAAACCTAAATTTAATCCAGCCCAATTTGCAATTGATCCGGGTTAGGGTTGACCGCAATCCAAACCCGAGGGTTACCCGAACGGAGGTAGCTTATTGGCACCAGATTTTTGGGGGCATTGAAGGGTGAATCAGATCTGACGAGATGGCCAACTTGAGGGCGAGGAGGACAAGACGTTGATCATAGGCGAGAAAAGGACAAACGTAAAGGCGGATCACCCACACATTTCGTTTCACTTCCTGCCTCCTCCTCTTCTTTGTTTACGACACCTCCTCCTCTTCTTTGTTTCAAGTAAGACTTTTTAATACAATATTAAAGCCCCGAGTCCAGCTTATGCATTCGGCAAAGAATTTTATTTTTCATCTTTGGGATCCATAATTTGATGTTTATTTACTTTGAAAAAAGCATTTTATATTTTTTTTTCTCAGCAACCCGAATTCCAACCCAAAACTCAACCCGAACCTGATTTTGAAAAATAGGGTTAGGGTTGAGGTTTTACAAATAGGGTTAGGGTTAGGATTAGGGTTGATATTTTATAAATAGGGTTAGGGTTAGGGTTGAGAAAAATCCAAGTTTCATGAGCCCAAGTTGCACCCCTAGATAAATGTAATATAAATCTATTTTTTTAATGTAAACCTATAAATACATCAATATTAATAAATGGTATGGTATATATAGAAAAAAATATAAATTAAAAATTATATTAAAAAAAATTAGTTGTAATTAAAGTATAATTTTAAATCAAATAAGATGAAAAAATAATTAAATAATTTTAGATTAATATTTTGTTATTGTTGCTTGTCTAGATTCTTGCCAAGAGTGCGAGACCCTTAAAGATTGTGTGAAGATCTACATACAAAGGGTTAGAGATCCTTAAAAATAAGAGAACCTAACTTTATGGCCACGCATAGATCCGTGGCACCCCCTTAGCGGCTAACTACTACTTCCGGTGCTTGAGAGGCGACCCTCCCAATATTAATATGAGAAAAAGATATCTTTAAAAATAATTAAAAGGAAAGCTTCTTGGAGCATTTACATTTATAGGAAGGAACAAACCATAATTGATTCATCACTCCAAGGGCATGTGCGGGTGCATGCATGGAAGACTTTATGGTCACGTAAATAGTTTCAAGTAATATTTAAAATTTTGATGTATAAACTCATCTTTATCTTCTCCCTTTATTAAAAAAATAGGAATCCTATTATCCTTCAAGCATTTAATTTTCTTCTTTCTTTCTTTCTTTTTTTTTATTTTTTTTGTTTTTGATAAAAAGAGATTGAAACCTTTGTTTAAGAGAAAAATAAGGAGATTGATATCCCACAAGATTAAACCATATTTCTAAATAAGGGTTTTATTAATAAGTATTCCTTAACCAGCTTACTCGGGCTTCCACAAAGAATAAAAAAAAAAAAAATTTATGAAGGTTAAGAGACATTTAATAAAATAAGAAGGGAAGAAAGTAACTTTAAAAGGAAGGTCACTACGCTCTATATTGAATGCGAATAAGCTTTTTTTCATATTTATATATTATATATAAAATATATATTATATATACCATAAATTAATGCAGTAATTGAGCTCGCACACGTTGGCATCCCTCTTATAAAAAAGGAAAACGCAATCCGTTTAGAACTCGAAACGAAGGAATTCTGTAAATTCTTCCTTCCCCTCGCAAAAGAAATCCAAACCGCTCTCGCTTGATCTCCTTAGCAACCACGCGGAGCCTTCGATTGGTCTTCACACCCATACGCCGAGATCAAGCGGAGCCTTGGCGCTTGATCTCCTCGGCGACCACGCGGAGCCTGCGATCGGTCTTTACTTACACCGGTACGCCGAGATCAGGCTTTTTTTTATGTACTAATGGTGGATCCCAATTAGTAATTTACTTCTACCTCCCCATCTTTGTTGTTTTTATTTTTATCGCAACAAGAGTTTCAAAGGTTGATCGATTGAGATGAAAGGGAGCTCTAGTGCTCTGCTTTCTTCTTCTTCTTTTTTTCAAAAAAAGTTCTCCTTTTCCTTATTTTAAGATTTTTTAAAAAAAAATGAAGGAGAAAGGGCAAGAAAGGATTCTTGGAGATATTTGTGGCTCTTTTGGTGAAAGAACGGAAGAACTGCACCCAAGTGGGGTCGGTCGCGTGGCGAAGCCCGGTGACTTGGCCGAAATAACCCCCTCGCTTTGCCGGTTTTACCAAAGTGGCCCTGCACCAATTTTTTTTTTTTTGGTGATCTCTCCCGGCAGTTTATAAGGCTGGTTAATAAAAGGAAAAATCATCTCGAGAGTAGATTTTAAAAGAAATATTTAATAACCAGCCTTTGAAAAATTTTGGTTGTTGATGAACTTGTTCTATAAGCTGGTTATTGTTAATTACTTCTGTATGCGGTTGATCGAATTTTTTTTTTTTTTTTGGGTTGTAGATAACATTATAATTTAGATTTTATCAAGTAGTCAAGCATTTGTGTCCTTTAATTGTTATGCTCCATTGGTTTTATTAATTGACGCAAACATTGTCCATGGGTTTTTTTTTTTGAATCAATCCGTTCTGTTGTGTTATCACTCCTTTTTTTTAAGAAGGATTGTTTTAGAATCTTGAGAAAGAATTTTATTATTAGTAGCTTTTTTTTAAGGAGGGTTCTTTTAAAATCTAAAAAAAATTATTATCAGTGCTTTTAATGTAGTCATTTGCAGTGATGTTAAGGATTGGATGAGATTTTTTTCTCTATCTCTTTGTTGATTATTTATATTTGCATCATATAAATTTTTTAAAGAAATAAACATTTAGTTTATTATATCAAGTTTCTTTAATTTATTAGTTAACTATGTGATATGTTTATTATGTATGTATAGCAATAATGTACCTCTGTAAGATGCACTTAGATAATGGTTGAAAAAAAGATAAAAAACTAGGAAAAGTTGCATCGGTGAGTTTTGGTGGCCACCATCGGATTCCTTCAATTCTTTGGACATTAACGCATCTTTTTAATGATGAAAAGTAGGATCCATATCGTAAACAAATTTAAAGAAATATTTATTGAGCCATTTATTTAGTTTTTTAGTTTTATTTACAGATTTTATAGCTTAACATTTTGTTTGTTGGCTAATTGATCTTTTTTTTAAAGGAGTTTTTGTTGCAAATTTGTTTTTTCTTAGGAAATGTATATATTTTATTTTTACGGACAGTTGAATCTGTTATTAGTTATTTTTTTTTCTTCAATTTAATTCATTGCTTCTTTAACTTTAGCTATGAGAGAAATTCAATCTTTTTTTCCTCAAAATCTTTAGTTATTATTTCCATCTTTCTTAGATTACTTCTTGTGTCTGCTTCCACCGCTGCTGCAATGGAAGCAAATCTTGCCAATAATAATGCGTCTTTGACCTTGGATTCAATCTCAAAGCCAAATGCTAGGAGAAGAACAGTGGAAGTTGTAGAGAAGAAACCAAGGCTTTATGTGCTTACTGAAGGAGGAGTTAATGTGGATAAGATGATTGTTAATGGAAAGGATCTAAGCCATACAAATAGAGAAGAATCTGTTGTTGAGAGATCTAAAAACTTGTCACGGCATAAAAGAGCTATTCCAAAGTGGCAAAAAGCAAAGTGGCAAAATGTTCTTAGTATTCTAACCAAGATTTGTCTGCTTTTAGTAGCTCTTTTATGGCTAGGATAGACAGTTTGGAGATTGGCTGGTAGGATTGGAGATAATACTAACTCACCATTTCTTCCTTTGGATTATGAGGGTCGGGTTTCTGAAATTAAGGCATCTTTAAAGAAAATAGCTAACATGTTGCAAGTTCAGATAGAAGCCGTAGATCGAAAAATTGGAAATGAGCTTGGGATCATGGCAAGGGAACTTAGAAAGCAAATTGAAGAGAAAGTAGCAATGTTGGAGAAGGAGTTGAAGAAGTTGGAAGTTAAGACTGAAGGATCCCAAGCAAGAGAACTTAGAAAGCAAATTGAAGAGAAAGTAGCAATGTTGGAGAAGGAGTTGAAGAAGTTGGAAGTTAAGACTGATGGTTTAGACAAGTCTTTGACTGAATTCAAGGACATGGGTATGCTTTCAAAGAAAGAATTTCAAATATTTTAGGATGAGCTTGCTAGAAAACTAGATGGTAGTAATAGTGATGTTCATTTGGACCAAATTATGTCTTTCGCTAGGGATCTTGTTAAGAAAGAGATTGAAAGGCATGCAGCCGATGGACTTGGAAGGGTTGATTATGCTTTAGCTTCTGGTGGGGCCAGGGTGTTAGTCATTCAGAGCCTCATGGTTTTCAGGAGGTGAACAGTTGGCTTCGTGCTTTTATAATTGGAAATGGAGTTCACCCTAGTGCTCACAAAATGCTGGAGCCAAGTTATGGGGAGCCTGGCCAATGTTTTCCCCTGCAAGGAAGTAGTGGGTTTGTTGAGATTAAGCTCAGAACAGGGATTATACCTGAGGCTGTCACACTGGAGCATGTATCTAAGGTATGTTTTTGCTCCAATTATTCTTTTCATTTTTCCTTTATAGCTATATTTTAAGGCATTTGGAACTTAGCGCTTGTTTCTTTTAACTGTTTCTTTCCTATTAATTCATATAATGCCTAATTATCGTTGATGCCTCTTTTTATGTGGTATGTGCACAGAGCGTGGCTTATGACAGGAGCAGTGCCCCCAAGGATTGTCGGGTCTCTGCTTGGTTTGAATCAGATGATGATGATGATGATGACCCATCTAGCCTAGCCAAGGTGTACCACTTGAGTGAGTTCTCTTATGACTTGGAGAAGAGCAATGTGCAGACCTTCAACGTTGAGACAGCTCATGCGTTGGGTGTGGTGGTCAACAAGGTGCGACTAGACTTCACCTCCAACCATGGGAGTTCAGGTCATACATGCATCTATCGCTTTAGGGTGCACGGCTATGAGCCAAGCTCCCTGGCAGCTATATCTTCTAATCTAATGGCTTTATAGGGAGCTGCAGTGCTCTCGTTGTTTGTTGTGCACTGAACCACCCATCCTCAATTCCTAGTTGCATTTTTTGTACAAGTCTCCTCCCTGCTGCTCCCCAATGGGGGGGGACTGTAGATACATTCAATTATTTTTGTTGGGTTCTTCTATCTTTTTTCTTTTCCTGCTAGTATGAAAGGTAAGGTATTGAATGGTGTCGTTTACGCTCACCCAGCACATGAATGAAGAATATATCTGAAATTAAATCAATTGATTCATACCTACTGTAATCATTTTTACCCCCTCCATTTTTAGCCCCTCCCCTTGTTCAAGTATTTCTAGGGCCCTAAAGAAGGTGATAAAAAATTAATTGGCCATTGAGGGCGTGGCGTGCGGACTCACAGGAGTGGGCTGGTTGTCTTGTATTTAATTTGGAGGATGGAGGATGTTGCTTAATTTGGAGTTATTAATGTGCACTTAATTCTGTACTGAATGTACGTAGAGAGAGGATCGATGAACATTAATTGACGAACTTAATTGATCAAATTACATTTGGAAAAGACTTCAAACTTTGTGTCTTGATCGAGTATGGGTGGTGCCTCCAAAGTATTTGAACTTGGTCAAATTACATTAGTGCTTTTCCCTCCGGCTCTTATAGCTGAATTAATTCTATCTTCAGCTGATCATATGTGACTTGTTGCGTCAATTAATAATATCAAGTGCATTAATTAATTTGCCTTAAATTCTTGGAGCACTCAATATTTATTGGACCGCAGCAAACTTTTCATTATATAAATTATAATAGTTTGTCATTGACTTATGCCGGCCCATCCTTGCAGTCGGCAAATTAAATTAAGCCATGTTTGATTAGTTTATTTGCACACAATTACATGGCTTGCATGCATATATGCATGCGTGGCTCCCTAATTAGCCTTTTTAATTGGTGATTAAACAATTAATACAGGCCATCAATTAATATTCTCATTAATCCATTGCCCAGAATATGCACTTAATTATTGCGTCAAACTAAAGGTGTAATTAAAGTCAATCTTATACGTGGCAAGAGTAAAGAGAAAAGGAAGATGCTTGGGAAACCAGTCTCTAATCATTCTAATATTTAATGGCCAGGGAATGACTAGTACTCCTAGCTAAAATCTACGTACATACATGCTTAAATTTTTTATTACTTGGGAATTCTAAATGAATAATATACATGACTGTATTCTTAATTAAAAGAACAAACTAATCTAATATATCCATTTTAAGTTTCTTAGCTAGATTGGAAATGAAGAAGACAAATGTCCGGAAATGATGTATATATAGTGCATGGTATATACCTGTAATTAGTAGTGTATATATGAGTTCTAGATCTTATTAGCAAGCAGGAAGTCTTAATTTAATTTGCATCCTTAATTATAAGGTGCCCCAGTACTATTAATTAATTACTTGTTTTCCTATATACATGAAGTAAATCAAGTCGGGAGCCAGTGATTCATATATAGCTACGGGGAATTGAAGGGAAGGGAATTAATGCACAAATTTTGGGAAGAAGAAGAAGAAGCAGCAACTTATCGGATGATGTATGATGCTGGCCTAAAGATCGATCTCAAGGGATTTCGCTAGCTAGCTGGTCAAATTAAAGCTGATCAATTAATTAAGAACATAAAAGTTTTCTATCTACAGTACTACATCTAAATTAAGCCACATCTCTCTCTCTCTCTCTATATGATGAGAATAGCAAAGGATAGATGAATAACTCCTAGATCTCTTTGTGTTCCTTTTCTTTCTCTCCAAAAATATATGCATTTTTGAACAGAAATTAAAGGGGAAGAAATTAAGACAGTTTATTTTAAGGTGATTTCCAGCAGTTCAAAAATTAAGCCATATACCTCATGACTAGTTATCTCATTTAGGTAAATTAGTCCCAAAGAGTTGGGTTAAGATTAGGTGAACCTAACACACACACACACACTGGCTCTCATATTATGACACCCCAGTTCTCATATTACGATACCCTAGCTGACACTGAATGCAGAAACTTACGACACCCCAGAAAATATCGTAGAACACCCAAGTTGTAAAATGACAATACTAGAGCTATAGAGCAGGGAATAACAAGGAATATAAGCCGAAACACTCTAACGACACCCTAGTTCACAAGGTATAACATCCTAGTCAAAAGAGTACGACATTCGTGTAAAAAATACTAAACTCAAGGTATTGACATTCGCTAGAGGACTAAGTTATGACTCCCAGAATGTCATAACTGCTTTGGTCTAAGGATGTTATCTAACCATTAAATGGTTTTCTAATGCATTAACTTCCTCTAACGACCAAAATAGTTGGTGTAATAAAGGAACTATAAAAAGATGTGGGAACAAGGACTTTTTACTTCGTGTTGTAGATGATATTTTTTTTAGAAGTTTATGAAGAAGTCTTCAGTAGCTAGGTATTCCAGCCTCAAAGCTGAAATATTTTCTTTCGACCAAAAATCAAAATAGAAGAAAATCCTTAGACCGGACTCTCAAAGCGAGAGGAAAGGATCTTGCTTAAACCTTGGACTGATCTCTTGCACCCAAAAGCCAGAGCGAGGGGAAAGAATGGTTTAGAATCAGAAAAAAAAATTTTGCATCAGATATAATTCAAAAAAAAATGGCGATAGAAGTAGGTTGGACGAAAAGGGCATTTTTGTCTGCACACCATTTTTAAAATAAAGGAAAAGCACATTTAATGGATGTCACGATCAAAACGTAATATCGTATCAGAGCTATCTCATCCCGCATCATCAGACCACGTAGGATCCACGTGGATCAATAAGGAGAGGCAGTGCAGCCCATGTAGAACTTGCTATACTGGAGGAGGTGTACAAAGACTTTTTCTACATTGACAAAGGGTTTTCTTTCCTCTTTCCTCTTTTACAGAGGCTAGAGTTTATAGGCCCATTTCCATCACCATCCATCACCTTCCCAATGGCAGAGCTCGCTAGTCTCTCTCTCTCTCTCTCTTCCCTAATGTGCCACCGACTCCCTTCACCGTCCATCCCTGAACCCCGATTCCACCCTGTCGTTGTGGAGTTAACCCCGAGGGCTCAGGCGCTCGGCCCCATCTTGATGCCAATGGAAAGAGGCGATGGATGGTAGACAAGTGGTAGAAACTAGACGAAACAGTAGATAACAATCAAAGAAATAGGATCCTATCTTCAATAAAAAAAGAATTAATAATATTATATTATTATAAAAATATTACAAAATGTTACATATTTATAGAATTAAAATTTTAATTCTTAGAAAAAAAATTAATACAGTTATCTTCTTCATCTACATCATCGGCAAGTCTGTCAACATATAAGAGAATAACCATAAGGAAAACTTCTCTAACTTAAATAGCTTGATCAAAAGGCAAAACACCTTAAAAGGATGAAATCAAGCTTTCTACCATAGGGGGAGGAGGCACAAATGGTTCTTTCTTCCATTAATGTTGATGTCTTTAGTGGGATATCGCATGAAAAATGGGGATATATAGACATTATGAGATGTCTCTTTATCTTGATTGGATTGTTCATACACACTTTCTTGATTGATATGTTGTATTTGGTAATAATTAAGGTAAGAATGTAAATTAAATTGTAAATTATTTCAATACTAGCAGCTTTAGTTGATTAAATCAATGGGCCATCGATGCTTTCCTCAAAATCTTTATTGCTCGCCACGCCTTGAATTTATGATTGGAGTTGATTACATAACATAGCTGCACAATCGTTCCCAATGCATAACCAATCCTAAATAGTAGGTAAGATTTTCAGATCTAAACCAAAATCAAGCTTAATATTTCATTAATATTTTAACAATCTAAAATTTAGTGTTATGACACTCCCAGCATCAAATATAAAAATGCTAGCTATGCTCTTATAAAAAATTTCTTACCATTAACCTAGAATTAGGTGTCTATGGCTCTATAAGAAAAAAAGAAAAAGTAATAATAATGATGTGAGTTAAAAGCTTCGTATAAGAAATATTGGATTTCATCATAAATTAAAATGGTAAATATATCATTTTATAACTGTAAGGCCAACAATATTGCTCAATATTAAGTAATTCATGAACCAATATTAATTTAATAAAAATAGTATGGTGTTCGCTATCATGACTCATAGCATAGCTCATGGTTGAATAATAATGCCATATATGCCATATTTGATGATTTAAATAGTAATATCAATCTATGATAATTTCATATTTATGATTTATTATTACATGTTGGATCTAATACTTTAACATTAGAACTAATCATGGCCACACTCTTACCCATGGCCGGCTACTCATAATATTATGCGCTATATTATGACCAACAACAATAATTAGTGCTACAATAGGCAATACTCCCATATGATGAGTCTACATACCCTCCTTCCACATTATATCTCATTTGTTTAATTAACTCATCATATTTTGACAATAGACTAATCGCGACTAAGCTCAAGCTTATGGTGAGCAAACCTTATATTACTTATGGCATACTGATAGCCCATAATATTATGTGTCAGATCACCATCGAAACCCATAATCAATGGCATATTAAAAAATAATTATCGACATGCTAAGCAATGCTCTTACAGAGCTAGTCTAATTACTCCTATCTTATTTTATATTTTGTTATAATTTATTTATTAATAACACACATGCTTTATCATCATCATCATTTTTTTAAATAAAAATCAAATTTTATAATTTTATAACTTGTGATAATAATATTTTATGAAAAATTTATATTAATATAGGCAATTATGCATAATACAAGACACAAAAATGCAAAAGATTGTGTTTAGGATTTTTTACCTCAAATATAAGTATTATTGATAAAAAATGTTACTCAAATTGGAGGAATGCTTATTGCACCCAAATTTATTCTAAACTAATAAAACCCAATGCTTAACTCACTTGCAAATTCTAAATAAATAAATATTAATTTTTAATTTACAAAATTTTTAAAATTAGCCTTTTCAACTTTGATACTACTTATAACTTATTTATAGCCTATTAATATAATAATAATAAATAAAAAGAGACAAAACTTTGCTTCTATCAAGTGATCTAGGTTAGGCTTCTCTGAAATCAGGCTATAGGCCATTTATGCTAATAAATTAACTCTGATTAGAGCAATGCTACTGATAAAAATTGGAGACTAGAGAGAGGGTAGATAGAGGAGCTAGAGACAAAGTGGATAGAGAGAGAAGGGGCTAGAGAGAGAAAGTGAGGTGGAGAGAGATAGAAAAAGAAAGAAAAATAGGAGGAGAGGGGGATGGTGTGACCTAGGGAGATTATCCCCTGTTCCACCACACCTACCCAGGTCCCATAGAAACAAATAATGAGGGGAGGAGAGGAAGAGAGAGGAAGGGAGAAAGACAAGGAGACATTGGGGAGGGAGAAACTACATAGATGGTAGGATAACAAAATTTGATTTCTTATTTTTTAAATTTTGTTGGTAAGACAACACTAACCTCCGTTATCTAAATTAACAATTTTGGTATGGTAAAGTTTGATAGAGATTTCAGGGACCTCAGCTTTCAGGCATTTGGCAATTGACTAGTGTGATGGAGCAATTTAGATATAGGTGGGTGGTAAAGAAAAATGAAGTTTGATATAGAAAAAAGAACTGGATTGGACCATCATTCATCAAGGTTATGATCAGAGATAAATTTGCAATTCCATATTTATCATAATTCAAATTGAAGCCTTTTTTAAAATTTATTTTAAAAAGTTTGTTGAGGTAGGAATTCATTGAAAGCATACTAATCTTTATAGGAGAAAAGGGCTCTGGTCAAGTTATTAAGCATTTGTTTTAGCAACAACCCAAGCAATCACATTTGATACAAAGTACCAATATGCTTCATTCCTCTGTTTATGTGATTTGTATGCTAACTATATAACTTTAGATTATGTAGCGCTGAAGGTGGTCCTTTTGTTGCCCTTTCCATTTAAACTTAAATTCTAATTTGACCTTGCTATTAAATGGATTGTAGAGTGAAAACATGGCCAAGTGGGATGTGTTTGATTTAATTTTTTTTTCCTCTTTTTTTTTTGAGGGTGTGGGTGCAGAAATGTAGTGGGTCTTGGTGAGGCCATAAAGCCTGCAACTTAGTACTCAAATGGTTGTATGGAGGTAAGGCCATAACTAATGGCTTAACTATTTATTGAGTTAGACTTTAATAGCATACTTGCTTAAACTTCATGATATTTTCAAAAGCAAGCATATTAGTTCCCCATAGATATAGATCCTCTTGCATGCAGGTGTTCCAACATTGTTTTTTTGAAAAAAACTCCATTTGCTTATAGAATGCTTATATTAGGGGCTTGTTTTGGATATTTGTCCATGGCTTTGGCCTGCTGACCAAGATATTTTGATATATTTCTATCATCAACAATCTTTGGTAACCGACTTAAAGGAGCATGAAACTAGAAAAAGTGGCCATCAACTATTATCTTCAATTGGCCATCAACTATTACCTTCAATATTATATTGTTTCTAATTCTTTTACTTTTGATTTTATGCCATGCATTTTAATTATCAAATATTATTCTATTTAGATTTTAGTTTCTTAGATATGCTTTACAAAAATTAAGATGTATTTTCCTTCAATGATATGCTATTGGGAAAGCTGATATGCTGATGCCTTTCTTCGATTCCAGTAACTTCTTAGAGGTGACTTTTGGAAGAAAAGACCTAGCATATCAGAGCTGGACATCCTACAAGATTACTAAGAGGAATTCAAGTAGTAAGTTAAATTGTTAATCTTGGGAGACTTACTTCCAAGAAAGCTAGATATGGAGATGGTGATCAGAGTGCAGACAAAACAGACATGAATCAAGAATTGCATAGATATACCATGCATGGATGCAAATACTGAAGTAGAAGCTAACGACATGGATTCAGATGCAGGATAAACAAAAGGCTTAAAGTAAGCACTACAAGAATACCATTGTGTTTTAGGTTTAGCTATGGTACTAATTGTTTTTTAGAAGCTAGCCTTCAATTGTATCATTTAAAGTCCCATTCAAAGCTTTTAGCCTCTTATACTACCTCCTTATATGCCCTTTCATTTTTTGTTTATTTATGGCCAATACCCAGGTACAACCAAAAACAATCATCCTTTGTCCATTTTGAGCTTTTGATTTAAGTGAAGATTTATTTTTAAACTTAAATGTTTAGAGAAAGATAGGGAGAACTATTTGTTTTAAGGTTTATCATACTGATGGTTCATCCTTTCAAAATAGTATAAAATCCATACCACCTACATACTTCCTTGCAATAGTATCAATATATATTTTTATCTATTGAATAATAATTTTAATGGATAAAATTATAATTTTTCATTCAAGTAATGCTTTGATCCATTTACTTATTTGCTTAATTACTACTCAATACATTGATCCAATGTAGCGTATGGAAATAATGCAGTACATAGGTATAGGTATATTAGTCAAAGCTCAACATGTTGCTTAATCAATCATCAACTTTGATGCTAGGATCAATACGCTATACAATGATAAAATGAGCATATTTAGTATTTTTATTTTATTTTAATCATTATTTTATAATATAAAAATAATAAATTATTGAACATACAAAGGGTTAGAGATCCTTAAAAATAAGAGAACCTAACTTTATGGCCACGGAGAGATCCGTGGCACCCCCTTAGCGGCTAACTACTACTTCCGGTGCTTGAGAGGCGACCCTCCCAATATTAATATGAGAAAAAAGATATCTTTAAAAATAATTAAAAGGAAAGCTTCTTGGAGCATTTACGTTTATAGGAAGGAACAAACCATAATTCACTACAAGAAAATACTGAAATAGCGACGCATCTTTGCGTCGCTAAATTACGACCGCATTGTGATGCCTCCGTGACAACAAAAAATTACGACGCAATTAGCGATGCATTCGTGACTCAATAAACTAGATAATCAAAAAAAATTAATTTTTAATTTTTATAAAATATAATTATGAAACAAAAATATTGTGACGCACTGTGTTGCCTCGCAATGTTTTTAAAAAATTAATTATGTTAAATAGCGACGCAATAGAGATGCAATAAATCAAAAAATTAAAAAAATAATTTTTTATTTAGCGACGCAAGTATTGCATCACAATTATTTTAAATAAAATTAATTTATAATTATGAAATAAAAATATTACGACCCAATTCAGTGCATAACAATGTTTTTAAAAAAATTAATTATGTTAAATATCGACGCAATAGCGATGCAATAAAATAGAAAATTAATAAAAATAATTTTTTATTTAGTGACGCAAGTATTGCATCGCAATATTTGTTTAAAAAATAATTTTTTAAAAAAATTAAAATTAATTATGAAATAAAATATTGCGATGATTTTAGTGTGTCGCAATATTTTTTAAAAATTAATTATATTAAATAGCGACGCATTAGTGACACAATTAATCAAAAAATTAAAAAATTAATTTTTAATTTAGCGACGCAAATAATACGTCGCAAAGTTTTTTTTTTAAAAAATAAATTTTATAAAATATAATTAAAAGATAAAAAAATTAAAAATAAAATATTGCGACGCAATGAAATGCGTCGCAATTGTTTTTAAAAAAATTAATTTTGGTACATGCGTCCGATCGGTCGTCGCCGACCGGGATCATGGCTTGGATCGATCGCAACCATCGGATCGTTGCAACAGTGCGAGATCGGTCGTCGTCGATTGGGATCGATCATGGCTTGGATCGATCGCAACCGTTAGATCGTCGCCGATCGGATCGATCACAACGGTGCGAGATCGGTCGTCACCGACCGAGATCAATCATGGCTTGGATCGATCGCAACCGTCGGATCATCGCCGATCGGATCAATCGCAATGGTCTTAGATTGTTCATCGCCGATCGGGATTGATCATGGCTTGGATCGATCGCAACCGTCGGATCGTCGCTGATCGGATCGATCACAACTGTGCGAGATCGATCATCGCCGACCGGGATCGATCATGGCTTGGATCGATCGCAACCGTCGGATCGTTGCCAATCGGATCGATCGCAACGGTCTTAGATCGGTCGTCGCCGACCGAGATCGATCATGACTTGGATCGATCGCAACCGTCGGATCATCGCCGATTGGATCGATTGCAATGGTTCGAGATCGGTCGTCGCCGACCGAGATCGATCATGGCTTGGATCGATCGCAACCGTCAGATCGTCGCCGATCGGATTGATCACAATGGTGCAAGATCAGTCATCCCCGACTAGGATCGATCATGGCTTGGATCGATCGCAACCGTCGGATCATCGCCGATCGGATCGATTGCAACGGTCGAGATCAATCGTCGCCGACCAGGATCGATCATGGCTTGGATCTATCGCAACCGTCGGATCATCGCCGATCGGATCGATTCCAACAGTCCAAGATCAGTCGTCGCTGACCGGGATCGATCATAGCTTGGATCTATCGCAACCGTCAGATCATCGCCGATCGGATCGATCGCAACGGTGCAAGATCGGTCGTCGCCGATCGGGATCAATCATGGCTTGGATCAATCACAACTGTCGGATCATCGCCGATCGGATCGATCGCAACTGTCTTAGATCGGTCATCGCCGACCAGGATCGATCATGGCTTCGATCGATCGCAACCGTCAGATCATCGCCAATCGGATCGATCACAATGTTGCAAGATCGATCATCGCAGACCGGGATCATGCCTTCGATCGATCACAACCGTCGGATCGTCACCGACCGGATCGATCGCCACGGTCCGAGATCGATCGTCGCCGACTGGGATCGATCATGGCTTCGATTGATCGCAACCATCAGATCGTCGCCGACCGGATCGATCGCCATGGTCCGAGATCGGTCGTTGCCGATCGGGATCGATCATGGCTTCGATCGATCGCAACCGTCGGATTGTCGCCGACCGGATCGATCGCCACGGTCCGAGATCGGTCGTTGCCGACCGGGATCGATCATGGCTTGGATCGATCGCAACCATCAGATCATCGCCGATCGGTTCGATCGAAATGGTGCGAGATCGGTCATCGCCGACTGGGATCGATCATGGCTTGGATCGATCGCAACCATCGGATCATCGCCGATCGGATCGATCGCAACAGTCTTAGATGGTCATCGCCGACCGGGATCGATCATGGCTTCGATCGATCGCAACCGTCGGATCATCGCCGATCGGAACGATCGCAATGGTGCGAGATTGATCATCGCAGACCGGGATCATGCCTTCGATCGATCACAACCGTCGGATCATCGCAGACCGGATCGATCGCCACGGTCCAAGATCAGTCGTCGCCGACCAGGATCGATCATGGCTTAGATCTATCGCAACCGTCGAATCATCGCCGATCGGATCGATTGCAACAGTCTGAGATCGGTCGTCGCTGACCGGGATCGATCACAGCTTGGATCTATCGCAACCGTCAGATCATCGCCGATCGGATCGATCGCAACGTGCAAGATCGGTCGTCACTGACCGGGATCAATCATGGCTTGGATCAATCGCAACTGTCGGATCATCGCCGATCGGATCGATCGCAACAGTCTTAGATCGGTCATCGCCGACTGGAATCGATCATGGCTTCGATCGATCGCAACCATCGGATCGTCGCCGATCGGATCGATCGCAATGGTGCAAGATCGATCGTCGCAGACCGGGATCATGCCTTCGATCGATCACAACCATCGGATCGTCACCGATTGGATCGATCGCCACGGTCTGAGATCGGTCGTCGCCGACTGGGATCGATCATGGCTTCGATCGATCGCAACCATCAGATCGTCGCTGACCGGATCGATCGCCATGGTCCAAGATCGGTCATTGCCGACTGGGATCGATCATGGCTTCGATCGATCGCAACCATCAGATCGTTGCCGACCAGATCGATCGCCATGGTCCGAGATCAGTCGTTGCTGACCGAGATCGATCATGGCTTCGATCGATCGCAACCGTCAGATCGTCGCCGATGGGATCGATCGAAACGGTGCAAGATCGGTCATCGCCGACTGGGATCGATCATGGCTTGGATTGATCGCAACCATCGGATCATCGCCGATTGGATCGATCACAACGGTCTTAGATCGATCGTTGCCGACCGGGATTGATCATGGCTTCGATCGATCGCAACCATCAGATTGTTGCCAATCGGATCGATCACAATGGTCTTAGATTGGTCGTCGCCGACCGAGATCGATCATGGCTTGGATCGATCGCAACCGTTGGATCGTCACCGATTGGATCAATCACCACGGTCTTAGATCAGTCGTCGCCGACCGGGATCGATCATGGCTTCGATCGATTGCAACCGTCGGATCATTGCAGATCAGATCGATTGCAACGGTCCAAGATCGGTCGTCATCAACTAGGATCGATCATGGCTTGGATCGATCGCAACCATCGGATCATCACATATCGGACCGATCGCAACGGTCTTAGATCGGTCATCGCCGATCGGGATCGATCATGGCTTCGATCGATCGTAACCGTCGGATCGTCGCCGATCGGATCGATCGCAACGGTGCAAGAATGATCGTCGCTGATCGGGATCTTGCCTTCGATCGATCGCAACCGTCAGATCGTCGCCGACCGGATCGATCGCCATAGTCCAAGATCTATCGTCGCCGACCGGGATCGATCATGGCTTCGATCGATCGCAACCGTCGGATCGTCACCGATCGGATCGATCGCCACGGTCCGAGATCGGTCATCACTGACCAGGATCAATCATGGCTTCGATCGATCGCAACCATCGTATTGTTGCCGATCGGATCGATCGCAACAGTCTTAGATTGGTCGTCAGCGACCGGGATCGATCATGGCTTGGATCGATCGCAACCATCGGATCGTCGCCGATCGGATCTATCGCTATGGTCTTAGATCGGTCGTTGCCGACCGGGATCGATCATGGCTTCGATCGATCTCAACCATCGGATCGTCGCCGATCGGATCGATTGCAACGGTCTTAGATTGGTCGTCACCGATCGGGATCGATCATGGCTTGGATCGATCGCAACCGTCGGATCGTCGCCGATCGGATCCATCGCAACGGTCTTAGATCAGTCATCGCCGACCGGGATCGATCATGGCTTCGATCGATCGCAACCATCGGATAGCCGATCGGATCGATCGCAATGGTCTTAGATTGGTCGTCGCCGACCGGGATCGATCATGGCTTGGATCGATCGCAACCATCGAATCATCTCCGATCGGATCGATCACAACAGTGTGAGATCGGTCGTCACCGATCGGGATCGATCATGGCTTGGATCGATCACAACCGTCAGATTGTCACCGACTGGGATCATGGCTTGGATCGATCGTTGCAATAAATGTTATAAAAAAAATAAATGTTATTAAAAACAATTAAAAATAAAACTTTGCGACGCAACCAATTGCGTCGCAATTATTTTTAGAAAAAATAATTTTTATCAAATATAATTATCAAAAAAAATTATTGCGATGCAAATCAGTGCGTCGCAAATTTTTTTTTAAAATAAATTATGTTAAATAGCAACGCATTAGCGACACAATAAACCAAAAATTAAAAAATAATAATATTTAATTTTGCGACGCATGTATTGCATCGCAATATTTTTTTAAAAATAAATGTTTTTTAAAAAATTAAAAATAAAACATTGCGACGTAATTATTTGCGTCACAATTATTTTTAGAAAAAATAATTTTTATCAAATATAATTATCAAATAAAATTATTGCAACACAAATCGGAGCGGTGCAATTTTTTTAAAAATAAATTATGTTAAATAGCGACGCATTAGCGGCGCAATAAACCAAAAAATTAAAAAAAATATTTAAAATTGTGACGAATGTATTGCATCGCAATATTTTTTAAAGAAATAAATGTTTAAAAAAATTAAAAATAAAACATTGCGATGCAACCATATGCGTCGTAATTATTTTCAGAAAAAAATAATTTTTATCAAATATAATTATCAAATAAAAATATTGCAACGCATTAGCGATGCATTTTTCCAAAAAAAAATTCCGCTAGATATTGCAGCCAAATTAGCGACTCATTAGCGACGCAATTATTTGCGTCGCTAATTTTCCCAGAAAATAATAAAAAAATCAAATTAGCGACAGATTAGCGACGCAAAATTGCGTCGCTAATCCCTAATATATAAACTTAGTCGCGGCTGGCCCTCCCGGCCTCTTTTTCTTCCTCTTCTTACCCTAACCCGCCGTTATCCCCTCATCCGGCTCCCCCCGCCCTCTCCACCGGTGCTAGGAACCATCGGCGGCAGCCCCCCCCCCCCCCCCGGCGGTGTCCCCTATCTACCGAGGTAAGCCCCCATCCCCCCTCCCCGACCCCACCCCCCCCCCCCCCGCCCTCCCGTTTCCCTGAGGCCACGACCATGGCAGCAGGTGTGGCCGTCGTCTTAGGCCACGGCCGTGGCCGTGGCCGGCGATGGCCTGGCCACGGGGCCACGGTGGCGGCCAGGCCACCGCTTAAAAAAAAAATATCGGGGTGGGGTTTTTCCCCCACCCCTGAGGCGCCGGCCACAGCGGCAGCCGTGGTCGGCGGTGGCCTGGCCACCGTGGCCAGGCCACCGTTTAAAAAAAAATGTCGGGTGGGATTTTTCCCCCACCCCTGAGGCGCCGGCCACGGTGGCGGCCGTGGCCGGCGGTGGCCTGGCCATGGCCAGGCCACCGTATTTAAAAAAAAAATTTGGGGTGGGGTTTTTGCCCCATTCCTGAGGCCATGGCCACGGCGGCGGCCGTGGCCGGCGGTGGCCTGGCCACCATGGCCAGGCAACCGTTTTTTTAAAAAAAAATGTCAGGGTGGGATTTTTCCCTCACCCCTGAGGCCACGGCCACGGTGGCGGCCATGGCCGGCGGTGGGCTGGCCACGGTGACCATGCCCCCATTTTTTTAAAAAAAATGGCAGGGTGGGGTTTTTTTAAATTTTTGTTTCCTTAATTTATTTATGTTTATGAACTCAATTTTACATGTAACATTAGAGCAATTTGCATGTAATCTATAATCTTGTAATGCATAATTTGATATTTGCATAATAATTGATATATTTAAAATTTATATATTTAGATTTATAAATGTCTTGTGTTATCGAATATGTTTATTTCTTGAAATATTGTTCATGATATATTATTATTAGAATGCTTATCATGCAATTTATATGGTTTTTATAGTTTAGATGATTAACTTTTTAATGAATTTATATTTCTTTATTACCTGTTATATTTTGGCTTAGCAAATTTTAAATATTTAGTTTTTAAAATTATCACAATCATTTTCTTAGCAAATTAGAAAAAAATTTAGAATATTCATGTTCTTCAATTGAAAGAAATTTGATATAGCATACCATAATTTGATATAATTCCTCAAATTCTAAACCAACCAATCAAAATAAATTCGATATCATGAAGGAAAAATGATATAGCTCATTTAGAACTAAATTTAATGCAAAAATATTAAATTTGATATAGTGAACTCAGATTCAAGTACTGATATAGTGAACTTAGATTCAAGTCCGTTCTTTGATTTTTCATATTATTTCTCACAGCACTATAACCTTTAGACCCGTTTGAGACTTTGTAAGACTTAGTCTTACAAATTCTCAAATTGTCCTAGTGGACAGTTTGAGATTATTTTTTGCGATATGTTTGTCTGCTATTCATCATCGTTAGTTGAGATTACAGTTTGTATATCCTCATACGTTCTCCTAGTGTGGCATATAAGCCACACATTTAGGAGAACATAAGGGAAATTGTTGCCGAAATTTCAACGTAAACGATGATAATTTCGAGCAGAATAACATATCGCATAAAATAATCTTGAATGGGATAGGGCCTTACCTAAGTCATAGTGGAGTGAAAGTGAATTCATTTAGGACACTTGCTTACTTGTGAAGTCTAATGATTGAACGAACCCCGGTCCTAGGCCTCGGTCCTGGATAGCATGTCAAGGATCCTAGCCATGGCCCGGCCTTGATTTATCGGTATAATTAAAGAGGCACAATATTTGTTATTTAGCTTAGATGCGTAAAAGAATTAATCTATTGCTATAATGACTAATGTAAAATTAAATTGTTGTCTCCTTTAATGGTTTACCAGGAATTGTATAAGTTGGTCAAAAATGAGCGAGGCTCGCTCGTGGATGTATATAAGGTTAAAAGATGGGTTGCTTAATCAGATTTTCTGAATGGATTGGAAGAATTTATAGCATTTGCATGTAGTCAACCCGAATGGATGGATGGGCCTAGGATCAGGTGCCCCTGCAACTTACGCAAGTGTCAGAATAAAGCCTATAGAGATGTTGAAACTATGAAGGTGCACTTGTGTAAAAAGGGGTTTGTTCCTGGGTACGATGTTTGGAACTGTCATGGTGAAACTGAGGAAATGTTTGCAGCTATCACTAGCCAAGAAGTGTCAAATCCCATTGATGAACCATTTGTGAATTTAAACACATATGAAGAAATGGTGATGAATGCATCGGTAACGAATTCAACCAGAATACATTTATGGAAGAACCAAATCCAGATGCACAATAATTTTATGATATGTGTTCTGCAAATCAAGAATTGTATCCTGGTTGTGGGAGTCATTCCCAATTGTCTATAGCTGCTCAGTTGTTGAATATTAAGGCGGAACATCGATTATCAGAAAAGCATTCAATGCTGTAGCTGGGTTAATGAAGGAAGTTTTGCCAAATCATAATGTTGTAGCAGATAGTTTCTACTCAACGAAGAAGTTATTGCGTGGCCTTGGGCTCCCAGTTAATAAGATCGATTATTGCTTGAACAATTGTATGATATTGGGGTGAAGACTCAGAGCTGAGATGGTGTAAGATTTGTGGCAAGGTACAAAAACGGCGAAGGGGGAGCTAGTACAAGTAGGAGGAAAAGTGTGCCTTATAAGAGGATGCATTACTTCCCTCTTACTCCATGCCTCCAGAGATTATACAGATCTGAGGCTATAGCTGCTGATATGAGATGGCATGGAGAACATGAATCTAAAGAAGATGAAATGCGACATCCATCTGATTCAAAAGCTTGGAAGCATTTCAATAAAAATCATCCTGATTTTGCAGAAGAAATAAGGAATGTTAGATTAGGTCTTTGTACTGATGGCTTCCAACCGTTTGGTCAAGCGGGGCAATAATATTCATGTTTGCCTGTAATACTGACTTATATAATCTTCCACCGTGGAGGTGCATGAAAGATACTGCAATGTTTTTGACAGTTTTGGTTCCAGGACCATCAAATCCAAAAGAGAAGATTGATGTCTTCTTACAACCGCTGGTAGTCAAATTGAAAATGATGTGGGAAATAGGAGTCATAGCCTACGACATTTCTATAAAACAAAATTTCATCATGAGGGCTGATTTGATGTGGACAATCAGTGACTTTCCGGCATATGCAATGTTGTCCGGTTGGAGCACTTCTGGGCGTCTGGCATGCCCTCAATGCATGTATGATTCAGATGCATTTACATTGCAGAAGAGTGGTAAACAGTCATGGTTTGATAATCATAGAAAGTTCTTGCCTTCGAATCATCCTTATAGGCGGAACTTGATCGCCTTCCAGAAGAACAAAGCAGTCACAAAATTTGCTGAACCGGTTAGGTCTGGCACTGATATATTTGATACTATAAAGCATTTGGGGTTGAGGTATGTTGGGGAACCAGATGCAGATAGAATAAATGGCCGTATATGTAAAGAACATAACTGGAAGAAGCGAAGCATTTTTTAGGATTTGCTGTATTGGAGCACAAATCTCATCCGGCACAACTTGGATGTTATGCATATTGAGAAAAATTTTTTGATAACATATTTAACATGGTACTAAACATCCTGGGAAAAACCAAAGACACTGCAAAGTCGAGAGAAGAACTTAATCAGTAGTGCAGAAGAGGTGATTTGAGAAGGAATGCTGACGGGACCTATCCTAAAGCTTGTTACACTCTTGACAAAAATCTACGAGAAGTTTTATGTAACTAGATTAGAGGATTAAAATTTTCTGATGGTTATGCTTCAAATATCGGTAGGTGTGTGGACATGCATAAGCTCAAGTTGTTTCGCATGAAGAGTCATGACTGTCATGTTTTCATGCAACGGTTATTGCCCATAGCTTTTCGTGAGTTGCTTTCGCAACATGTGTGGAAGGCATTGACAGAGCTCAGCTTGTTCTTTAAGGAGTTAACTGCCGCAGTCATTACTTCTGCATCCATGGAAAGGCTTGAGGAGAAAATTCCAATTATTTTATGCAAGCTGGAGCGAATATTTCCTCCAAGTTTTTTTAACTCAATGGAGCATTTGCCGGTTCACTTGCCATGCGAAGCACGTATAGCTGGTCCCGTGTAGTATCGCTGGATGTATCCTTTCGAGAGGTAAACACCCAAATCAGTAATACATGTTGACATTTCAAATATTATTTTATTTATGCGAGGAAGTTGGTTTATTTATATTTTTAACTTTACATATAGGTATCTTAAGAAGTTAAAAAATAATGTGCGGAATAAGCAAGGGTTGAAGGTTCTATATGCAATGCACACTTGGTTGAAGAAGTTTCAGCTTTTGCCTCGCATTACTTTGAGGGTCACGTTCATATGAGGACCCGCAATCTTGGTCGTAATGATGACATATGTGTGGACGAAGGAGAACCTTCTGACGGTAGAATATCAATATTTAAAAGTATTGTCCGTTCATTTGGGAGGCAGAAGTCAAGATAATTAAGCGATGTGGAGTATAATGCAGCACATTATTACATCCTAATGAATTGTAGAGAAGTCGACCCATACATTGAGTAAGTATATGTTTAGTTCATTAATTGCTTAATTAGAACTTCTACTTTAAATTATAAAATACCATACTATTTAATTGCTAACATAAGTTTTAATTGTTATAATCCTTTGTATTGTGATAGACAACGACAGATGGATCCCAGCATCAGTCAAATTGCCATTGGGCAGAAGTTAGAAACAGAGTTCGCCTATTGGTTTTATAAATTTGTGAGTACTATTACTCAATCAATTACAATAATGGCTTTTATTTTTTGAATTTATTGTTAATAGGTTATTAATTTATAGGTAAACGGTCAATGGTTCACAACCCACAATATTTTCATTAAATGCCTAGCATAGTGGCCATTGAAGACCGTAACTACCTATACTGGCTATTTTGTTAATGGATACAGATTTTAAATTGAACAACTAGCATCTTCAAGAGGGACTCATAATTGGGGCGTATGTGTTAAAGGAGAAAGTACTGGAACAAATATGCAGGATTATTACGGAAAGTTAGTAGAGGTGGTCGAAGTTGAATATCCCAGTTGGCCTATGAAACGAACTGTATTGTTTCATTGTGATTGGTTTGATCCGACAATTCCTGTCGGTAAAAGGGTTCATAACGACTACAATCTAGTTGAAGTAAACCATCGACGAAGATTGCAGAAATATGACCCATTCATTCGTGCATCCCAAGCTCAGCAAGTGTTTTACTGCAGATATCCAAGTTTGTGCAACGACAAGTGAGATTGGAGGGCTATTTCTAAAATCGTTCTACATTCAACAATCATATTAGATGAGAGTTCATCAAGTCAATCAACTGAGTGCCCAGCATTTCAAGATGATGAGATGGAAATGCATGCAATTGAGGATGACACAAGGGCTCCTGAAACATCACTTAGAGATCCAAATGGTGATGTCCAAGAAATTGAGGATGCAAACGTTCGGTTTCCTTCGATGATAATGAAACTGAATCATAGTCTGATACAATATCGGATGTTGAACCAATATTTCATGAAATAAATGACACTGATTAAAGATATAGGTTCATTCAATTTCAATTTATTTTTATAAGTGTTTAATTTTTGTATGTTTATTAATTATTCATAATTATATTGCATTGCATTAACCTTTAGTATTTATAGTATGACGGACCGAGGTAGATCTACCCCTGACGGACATAGCCCTGCTGCATCACATCCCACTACCAGGCCTAACGCACGGACTTCCGCCTCTCCAGACATCGACGCTCATCCTGTATTTTCCTCTACCCGATCGGCGCAGACCTCTGAGAGTTCTTCTATGGTCGATCGCACCGTACTTCGATTGGATGCCGATGGGATGTAAGTATATACTAATTGTAACTATATGTTTATGTTTTTAAGTTAACTACTTATTTTAATTAATTTTTTTAACAGGTTTATTGAGCAGCATATTGTATGAGCCGAATCAGCTCTATATTTCAGAGCCGTGATGATCCCAGTGGCTACGATTGGCACCATGTATCTGCGGCCACGAGGGAGTTTTATTTTTCAGAGTTTCAGGTAAACTATTTAAATACATTTTATAACTGATATAAAATTTTCTTATCTTTATATATTCTGAAACTAACTGTTTATTTCAATGCAGAAAAAGTTTACGTAGGACCCTTCCATCCATGATGCCATTAGGGTAGCATGGAATGCTCTTGCGGCACGCCGATACTCCGACATGCTTTATCGTTGGAGTAGTTTGGGTGACCGTCCAGGGCATGTGCCGGAGGGTATTTGGGCCAGCTGGCAGCAGGCATGGCAGTCCGAGGCATGGATCAAGAGGTCCACATCAGCCAGCACGAACCACCGATCTGAGAAGGGCGGTCGTGGCATGGGCCTCTCCTGTCACACTGTTGGTTCCATTTCTATTGAGGAGCACATGCATCGTATGGTAAGAAATCATAAACAATTTAAATACTAATTTAGTCATTAACAAATACTTGCATTTATATTCTTTCTTCTACTTTTGTAGTCCGAGAAGGAGGGCAGAGATCCTGGTGAGTTTCGTCTATTCAGGCGACACACACAAGGAAGGACGGTTCCTAGGTCGATACACGATCATGGGAGATTGGGGTAAGAAATTAGATTTATATTTTATTTATTTAAATTTTAATATTTTATTTAGCTTTATATATTGATTCATTTGTCATTGATTTTATAACTCAAAGGCACGATTCGAGGAGCTGCAGTCTCAGGCTTCGCAGGTCGACTCTACTGATGGGGGGCCGCCCATCGAACTCTCACCAGAGGAGAGTCGACGTGTGTTTTTGGAGGCTGTTGGTGCCCAGCCGCGAGACCGTAGGGTCTATGGTTTAGGCACCAAAGCTTCTAGATATTTTCTCCATCAAGGCTCCAATTCGCGTGGTTCTGGCGATATTCCTCCCGAACAGATAGACGACATCCTGAGATCTATCAAGGAGGAAGTTCGCGAGGAGGTTCGGGAGGTGCTCTCAGAGATGAGAGAGCAGATGCGTCAGTTGCAGGATTTAGTTCATCACCTATCGCAGGATTCATCCCAGCCTCCGCAGCCTCCACAGCCGCCTGCAGACACATGATGTTTTTTTTTCACTACTTGATATTTTTTTATTTTTTCTGTTTTGTATATGAAAATTTTTAATAATTAATTAAATAAATTTTTATCTATTTTTGAAAATTTTGTAATGGTTGTTTTGGTCAATTACATTGTATTAGCAAGTTTAATTTATATTATTTTTTTTTTAAATAAATAAATTAATTTCCTTTAAAAATAAAAAATTAAATTTTTTTTTTTTAAAAAATAAATTAATTAATTAGCAACGCTATTTTTCATCGCAATTAATTTTAAAAAATAAATAATTATGTTATTTTATTTTTTTAAAAAATAAATTAATTAGTTAGCGACGCAATTGTGACAATATTTTACGTCGCAAATATTTTTAAAAAAATTATTTTTAATGTAGCGACGGATTAGTATGCATCGCAATTATTTTTAAAATTTAAAAATTAATTAATTTTATTTTTTTAAAATATAAATTCATTAATTAGCGACGCTATTTTTTCGCAATTAATTTAGAAAAAATTTAAAATATTTTAAATTTTTTTAAAAATAAATTTATTAATTAGCGACGCAATTGCGACGAGATTGTCCATCGCAACTATTTTTTAAAAAAATTTTTCAATTAGCGATGCATTTAGTATGCTTCGCAATATTGCAACGCATTTGGTTGCATCGCAATATATTGCGACGCATTAGTGCATCGCAGAGGGTCGTTGTTAAGCGATGCAAATTGAGGTTGCGACGATCCTTTTAGCGACGCCTTAATTGCATCGCTAATGCGTCGCTAAACAAGCTATAGCGATGCATTAGCGACGCATTTGGGCATTGCTATATTTTAATTTTTTTGTAGTGATTGATTCATCACTCCAAGGGCATGTGCAAGATGGGTGCATGCATGGAAGACTTTATGGTCACCTAACTAGTTTCAAGTAATATTTAAAATTTTGATGTATAAACTCATCTTTATCTTCTCGCTTTATTAAAAAATAGGAATCCTATTATCCTTTGAGCATTTAATTTTCTTCTTTCTTCTTTCTTTCTTTTTTTTGTGTTTTTGAAAAAAAGAGATTCAAACCTTTGTTTAAGAGAAAAATAAGGAGATTGATATCCCACAAGATTTAAACCTTATTTCTAAATAAGGGTTTTATTAATAAGTATTCCTTAACCAGAATACTCGGGCTTCCATAAAGAATAAGAAAAAAAAAATTTATGAAGGTTAAGAGGCATTTAATAAAATAAGAAGGGAAGAAAATAACTTTAGAAGGAAGTTCACTACGCTTCTATGTTGAATGCGAACATCTATATAAAAATATAGCTTTTTTGCATATTTATATATTATATATAAATATATATTAATTATATACCATAAATTAATACAGTAATCCTAATCCAAACAGGAGACGGAAAGACTGCTATCCCTAGGGATAAATATAATAAAAGAATGGACACGTCATCTGTATAAAAATATAGCTTTTTTTTTTGCATATTTATATTATTATATATAAATATAAATTAATTATATACCATAAATTAATGCAGTAATTGAGCTCACACGTGGGCATTCCTTTTATAAAAAAAGAAAACGCAATCCCTTTAGAATTCGGAAACGAAGGAATCGGCGGCCCCCCTTCCATAAATTCTTCCTTCCCCTCGCAAAAGAAATTCAAACCGCTCTCGCTTGATCTCCTCGGCGACCACGCGGAGCCTGCGATCGGTCTTCACACCCGTACGCCGAGATATGGCGCTTGATCTCCTCGGCAACCACGCGGAGCCTGCGATCGGTCTTCACACCGGTACGCCGAGATTAGGCTTTTTTTTTTTAATGTACTAATGGTGGATCCCAATTAGTAATTTACTTCCACCTCCCCATCTTTGTTGTTTTATTTTTATTGCAACAAGAGTTTCAAAGGTTGATCGATTGAGATGAAAGGGAGCTCTAGTGCTCTGCTTTCCTTCTTCTTTTTTTTTTCAAAAAAAAGTTCTCCTTTGCCTTATTTTAAGATTTTTTTTTTAAAAAAAAAAAGGAGAAAGGGCAAGAAGGGATTCTTGGAGATATTTGTGGCTCTTTTGGTGAAAGAACGGAAGAACTGCACCCAAGTCCATGGGGTCCGTCGCGTGGCGAAGCCCGGTGACTTGGCCGGAATGAACCCCCTCACTTTGCCGATTTTACCGAAGTGGCCCTGCACCAATTTTTTTTTTCGGTGACCTCTCCCGGCAGTTGATAAGGTTGGTTAATAAAAGGAAAAATCATCTCGAGAGTAGATTTTAAAAGAAATATTTAATAACCAGCCTTTGAAAAATTTTTGTTGTTGATGAACTTGTTCTATAAGCTGGTTATTGTTAATTACTTCTGTATGCGGTTGATCAAATTCTATTTTTTTTGGTTGTAGATAACATTATAATTTAGATTTTATCAAGTAGTCAAGCATCTGTGTCCTTTAATTGTTATGCTCCATTGGTTTTTGTTGAGGGGTGAAATCGCCATTGCATTGATAAACGTACGAAGGGGCTAAGATCAGCCCCATCCCCCCGCCCGCTACGTTACGCCTATGAAGGACGACCCAACTAATGTGGTCCGGCGGGCTGAGCAACTTATGGTTCAGTTCTACCGAGCCAACCATAGCTCGGCCTCCCCGAGCTTCCACAGCTCGGCCTCCCCGAGCTTCCCATAGCTCGGCTTCCCCGAGCTTCCATAAGCTCGGTTTCCCACGAGCTTCCCATAGCTCGGCTTTCCCGAGCTTCCATAGCTCGGCTTCCCCGAGCTTCCATAGCTCGGCTCCCCCGAGCTTCCCATAGCTCGGCTTTCACGAGCTTCCCATAGCTCGGCTTTCCAAGCCTCCTCAAGCTTCCATAGCTCGGCTTCCCCCGAGCTTCCATAGCTCGGCTTCCCCCGAGCTTCCCATAGCTCCGCTTTCCCGAGCTTCCATAGCTCAGCCTCCCGAGCTTCCATAGCCCGGCCTCCCCGAGCTTCTCATAGCTCGGCTCCCCTAAGCGATCCATGACTCGATACTCACCTCTGTGGAACCCGGCGCGGGAGAGCCTAGGCCTATTGTAATAGAATCCCAAACAAAGAATCATATTGAGGAGTGGTCTAGGATCTAGAATAACGGCCTAGGACCTACGCACTCATCAGATCTCAGGCCATCAGGGGCCCTCCCAGCCATCGATCTTTTAACAGACAAGATACGGATCCCACCGGCTTTGTAACAGCTTGATTCGAATCCCAACAACCTTCGAACCTTCCAGAAGGCGCTCAAGATCCAGGTGATTGCCTATAAATACGACATTCCCAGATTCTCTCAGGTATGCGCCGACAGCCCCCGGCTCACTTACACTCTCACTCTCGCTCACTCTCTCTCTCTCACTGCTCGTCGGTGCTCCCCTGGAGCTCCCGATTGGCCACCCCTGGAAGGACTCCCCTGAGAGATCCTTCTCCCCATTTTCTGTTGATCTCTGATCGCCACTGACTTGAGCGTCAGAGGGTCTTCCGTGGAGGGCCACCCCCAACGCCTCTTGCGTGAGGACTTCTGTGCAGATCCGCCCAGGAGGAAGCCCTGATCAGGAGACCGGCCGCGCCCGACTCGGAGGACAGATCCCGGCGGCAACAGTCATACGATCTCCGGAGCTTCTTCCTTGAGGGAAAGCCACCCCCCGACGGCTCCTTCGTCACCCCAACTGTCCGGAGGACGACGACTCGCGGGAGAAAAGCTCGGTCCTCCCGCTCTAAGCCCTAAATAAACAGGCATTGTGTGCGCCTCCACGGTTTACGGTAAAGAAAAACTTTGGGATGGCCCAACGCAGCCCTCTTTTCCCCTTTTTATAGGCGAAGATGGACCAGGAATAGCTATCAGAGTGGAAAACCCCGAGATTCGAAATGCCGAGCCCACGCCACAATGTGACCTCTTGAAATAAAAAATAGCATCCCACGATGCATGCCGAGCGCGTCGCCCTGGCCATGACGCATGGCAAAAGATTACCTCTGACCCCCGATCTCAAGCTTTAAATGCAGAAGATCGTCCGCCGATCTTGCGGATTCTAGCGGACCTCGGGGATTGTCCTACAAAATGACATCCTCCAATGGCGAATAAACACTTACGCTGCACGCCAAAGCAGCCCAGGTCGGGTAAGATCAACACAGCACTGGTTCGCCAGAAAGTCTTGAGCGACCTTTTGCTGGCCGCAGAGCCATACCACCCACTTCGGTGAAACGAAAATTGGCCCGCCTTGGAAAAGACAAAACGTTGACAGGGGTAATAAATGGATGCGAAGGCCAAACCCACTCTTCTGCCAGGAAGAATAAAAGGGTGACAGCGAAGGTTCAACAAACCCCCCCCCTCTCTTTTCGTCGAAGGCACGACCACAGTCTGGCTACTGGCGATGTAAATCCCCTCAGCCCTAGCCGAGCCGTTTTGTCCCTCGGCCCTAGCCAAGCTACCTTGCCCCTCGGCCCTAGCTGAGCCATTTTGTCCCTCGGCCCTAGCCGAGCCATTTTGCCCCTCGGCCCTAGCCGAGCTATTTTGTCCCTCGGCCCTAGCCGAGTTACTTAATTCCTCAGCCCTAGCCGAGCTATTTTGTCCCTCGGCCCTAGTCGAGCTACTCCGACCCTCAGTCCCAGCCGAGCTATTTCATTCTCCGGCCCTAGCCGAGTCATTGCATCATTCATCTTAAGCCGAGCTAAATCATCTCTCAACCTCTCTTAACCTCCACCTTTTGTACCAAGCTACGCTGTCACTTGACTCTCTCGACAGGACTATCCCTATGCCTTGGCCTCGACCAAGATGTTCCTTCCAGAAAATGAACCAGGCGACACTCGTAGTCAGGACTAAAATTAAAGGCAAGAAAACTACGGCCAAGAAGGACAAATGAATGACAAGCAACTGATCCATTTCTCAGTCTTCAGTCAAACTACAAAATAAGAGAAAGAAAAAGTATACGGACCCCCAAGGAGTCACGACTTGGGTCAGACCCAGCACTTCCTGCGGCAGCATCAGCAGGGGCATCGCTTGGCCCCCCCTTCTCGAAGGTGTCACGACGGGATACCTCGGTAGCTGCATCGGCTCCCAGAATAGCTTTGAGATCGATATCAGATATTTCTTCATACTCGTCCTCCTCGACCCCCAGGGTGTACGCTTCATAATGCTTGGCCTCCAGGCAAGACAGGTCCAGGTCAGGATAAGCCTGGGCAACCTTAGCCCGCGCCTCATCTTTGCCAAGCTGAAATGCATCGGCACAGGCTGCCCTACGTTCGTCGGTAAATTCGGTGGATTTCTTGTACTCCTCCACTGCCGAAGAGGCCCGCGCGTTGGCCTCGGCTAATTGCTTCTCCAATTCGGAGATCCTTCGGTGCCTCGAGGCCGCATCCTCTCCGAATGCCGCCAACCGCCCCTAAAACTCCTGGCTCGCCCTGTTTAGCTACAGAAAAAAGCCAAATAAAGTGAAAGCCGAGAGACCAAGATGGGTAAAACAAATGGTGCCCTACCTGCTCGTCCCGCCAGGCTAGCTCGCCCTCCAGCGCGTGAACCCTATTTAGAGCCCTAGACTTGGCCGATTGGGTTTGATGAAGGCTCTCTTCTAGCTCATCCACCCGGGGCTGAGCATCCCTGGTCTCTTGATGAGCATAGTCGAGCTCGTCAGAAAGTCGAGCAGCTCGCTCATCCGACCACTTTAGCCGATCCTTTGTATCGGCGAGCTCTTTGTTTAGGCGGGTGAGGTGGTCCTGCTGCCGCCGGCACTTATGCTCTTCCTCCTCGAGCCTTTTGCTCTAGCAGACTTTATCTTCGGCATGGCTGGCTTTCAGCTGGTCCCACCTCTTATCGAAGAACAGTTGCATGGATTTGACCTTGCTCTCCTGCTCCGCCCTGGCCTGAGCATGCTCCAGACTAGCCTTCTCGGATTGCTCACGGAGGCTTTGGAGCTCCAATCTGTATGGCGAGTTGAGAGGCTCTTTCCCTCTCAACTGCAAGAATCCTGTGAGCCTCCCCGAGCTCCCTCTGGAGTTCACCAACCTGTATGGCGAGCTGAGGGGCTCTTTCCCTCTCAACTGCAAGGATTCTGCAAGCTTCCCCGAGCTCCCTCTGGAGGACCACTAGGGCTCAAGAGAGTTTGTCAGTCGAACCCGCCCTCTCCTTGAAGTGATCAGCCTCGTAGCGGGCCCGAGCCCAAGCTCCAACAGCCAGATGCAAGTGCCATTTCAGTGCCCTTATAATCAGGGCATTCTGTAAAAAAGGATTACACGCATAAAAGACATAGTCGAACTAACCGACTAAAGACCCAACTTCGGTGCGACAACCTACCCGAGACGCGTAGTCTATGGCGATCCTTGTGAGAGCAAGATCGTCAATCTCGGGAAGAAGAAAAGCCTCACTCGGCACCCCGGTGCGGCGGAAGGCTATCTCAACAAGGTCCTCCGAATGACCCCCTCCTGTTGAGGAACTCTCGTCCCCTTGGAACGCGGACCGCATCAGAGCGGAGAACCTAGCGCTCACTTCCGGGTCGCATGAGTGGAAGTCTACGCTCAGGGAGCCAGCCTGGACACCCGCGACCCATGAGCTTCTCGATAGGCCAGCTTCTGCCACCAGGGCCCTCGCTTGAGAAGCTTCGGCGTTTCGACTCCGGCGAGGAGAGCCCCAACCGGAGCATCCCCTTCGCTCGCTGGCTCCCCTCCTTCTCCTTCTTCCTCTTCTTCTGCTTCTATCTCCTCAGGAATCCCCTGCCCACAACAGACTCTTCAGGAACTTCGGCTCCCCCCGGAGCCTCCTGTGCCTCGGCGGAAGGCCCTTCACCAGAATTTGTCGTTGGTTCGGCAGGTTCGGCCATCTCCTCATCGCCTGCTGGCTCTCCTACCAGCGACCCAGGCCGAACCTCAGCAGCCGCAACCTCTTCCCCCGCCTCGATGGAAGCGGAGGTCGCTCCCACCTCCTCCTGTAACCTCGCCGAGCCACTGGCCTCCAATGAGGGAGGCCGAACCGCCTCGCCCACGGGGGCCCCAAGCCAACCAGCGTTTCTCCTTCGCCATCGTCAGACAAAACAACAACGGAAGGGGAGAAATCTCAGCCTCCTCCGAAACCCCCGCAGCTTCCCGGTCTTCGCCCCCGACAGACCCTCCTCCGACGCCGAAAGATCGTGCGCCGCCAGAACTCGGTACTTTCGGCCCGCGATGACAAGGAGCGCCGGTCATCACCATCTCCCTCGATCCCCCTAGAGCGGGAGCCAGAAAGGCGAGACCTCTTCTCGGACCGATGCTTGCTGTTGGAGCCAGATCTCCTGCGGCGCTTTTCCAGCTCCTCCCTCATCTGATCTGCGAGCGCCGATCTTTGGGCTGTGAGGGCAGTATGATTCGCCCGTTAGTTCGCATAGAAATCAAAGATGGAGCCACGCTAAACTATTGACCATGGAGTGATACTCACCGCGAGGATCGATGGGGCTCAATCGGCCACGAAGAGAGCATCCTCCGATAGGAGAACGCTGGCTGGAAGCGCCGACTGCTGCGCAGCACGATCAGATCCCTTTTCTCTGACTTGGTTAAGTCGGGTGTGCTTCTGATCCTTCACGTACTGCCCCCATACCCGAGGAAATCCGAACCAATATTCCCCTCGACTATGAAGAATCGCGACTTCCACTCCTTTATCGATGATGGGTTATCCGATATCATCTTGAAGGATCTCCGGGGGCCGATGTAAGGCCATTCTGAGGCCCTTTCGGAAACCAGATTGAAACACACCCTGAATATCGAAAGGGTCGCGGTCACCCCGAGGCGCTTGCACAACGAGATAAACCCGATGAGGTTGCGCCAACTATTGGGAGCCACCATGGTGAAGCATATGTTGTAAAACTTCATCACCTCCCGCACCAACGGATGAAGAGGGAACCGATGACCTGCCCTCAAACTTTTCTCATAGCAGAATGCCCCATCCCCTAATTCGGATGTCACCCTGTCTTCAGCCGTCGGAAGCAACAAGACAACATCCTGGGGGATCTTGTACAGCTGGCATATCCATTCCAAATCCACCAAGGTCACCTCCAAAGCCTGATCACTTGGGCTCACCATATCTTCAATCATAGGAGATGCTGAGCAAGATCGCAGTAAAAACGGTACGATGAAGTTCTCTAAGGGAAAGTGAAAAGGGCACTATGAATAGAGATAGCACCGCCATGACTCCGTTTTTCCAAGAGAAACTGCCTCAGGGTGAGGGAGAAGCATCTCAACCTAGGCATCCGAACCACCACTACGGGCACCATGAAAATCGAGATTTCCCACGTCCCCAACCGTTACCTTCGCCCCTAAGGAATGACGAATCCACCTCAAAAAAGCAAAGCAACCCCACTGCATTAATTAGGGCATCATTGCGTGGGCTGTCAACTAGATGTCCCCTTGTTCGCAATGTGCCACCCAAGTCTATACTCCCTACACCCGAACCTACGCTTCGAACTAGAGAGTGGGGGGCATGTGTTGAGGGGTGAAATCGCCATTGCATTGATAACCATGCGAAGGGGCTAAGATCAGTCCCATCCCCCCGTCCGCTATGTTACGCCTATGAAGGATGACCAAACTAATGTGGTCCGGCAGGCCGAGCAACTTATGGTTCGGTTCTACAGAGCCATCCATAGCTCAGCCTCCCCGAGCTTCCACAGCTCGGCTCCCCCGAGCTTCCCATAGCTCGGCTTCCCCAAGCATCCATAATGTTGGCCCAGATGGCAACCCAAGAGGGGGGGGGGTGAATTGGGTTCTTAAAAATTTAAGTCTTTTTAACTTTAATTGATTAGTTAGCAAGATGTGCAAGTGAGAGGCTAACTAAAATCAATACACAAGCAAATAAAGAGAGATAGAGAAAGAGAAAATATGGCACGGCAAACACAAGATAATTTTATAGTGGTTCGGTGCAATCAACACCTACGTCCACTCCCAAGATTCACTTGGGTCCACACTATAATCTCTCTAGATTACAGCCGAGTTGTTTTCCAAGCTCACAACTCAAACTTGTTGTTTTCACGGGGGTACAATGAACCCAGCTGGTTTTAACTCGGGCTTACCAGCACAAAACCCTACACGTTGTTTTTCACGGGCGCACAACTAACCCAACACAAGCACTCCGGCTTGTAACGAGGTATACCAACCTCCACTGATTCAATCCACTGATTGAAACAGCAAACAATAAGAATAGAGTGTTTGAACAATGAAATGCTCCCCTTGAGCGAATATACAAATGAAGTACAAAATAATATAAGGTTAGAAAAGCCTGATTGTATTGCAGATGGTAGAGGCTTGGGCTTTCTTCCTTCTTCTCTTCAACTCCTCTTGAAACGTTGAATCATGCCTCAGCAAGATTCTTGACCGTTGAAGACTTTGGAGTTGAGATGAAGCTTTCTCCTCTTTTGAAAATCCTCCGATTTGACCTTGAAAAGCTTGTGGATTTCTTTTGGCTCTTGTGGATTGATAAGAAGGAGTAGACGAAACTTTCACTTGGATTTTACTCCTTTTGAATCTCTCTCCTTTGAGCTAAATGATTTTCACGATATGCTCTGTTTTTCCCCCTTTTCAAATGATATTCTTTTCTTTCTTTGATTTTCAAAAATCTCTCTATCTAAGTTGAAAAGAGCTTCTCTATTTATAGAATCTGCAAAAATATATCCGTTAGAGACAAGGAAAAATAGCTGTTATTCAAAAATCTTACCGTTGGGGCTGATGTGTCATCGTTAAAAATCGTGCCCAGATTTCGCAGAGTCGACTCGAGCTTTGTGGGAGTCGGCTCGAAGTCGATTGCCAAAAATAGAAACATTTTAAGCATTGAAGGGTCGACTCGCGAAAACTAAAGTGTCGGCTCCTGAAAGTCGGGAGTCGACTCGAGGAAAATGGGAGTCGACTCGAGAAGTGCTCAAAAAACATGGGTTCTGTTGTTTGAGCGGAGTCGGCTCGCACAGACAAGAGTCGGCTCGAGAAAATCAGACATTTTGGGGAGTCGACTCGGAAACCCTTGAGTCGGCTCGGGACCGATACAAAAATCAGAAAAATGTTCTGATAGACTTTAAAACTTGTCCCAATTAAATTTAAATATAAATTTGACTTGAATACATTAAATATGACGTTTATCATGGATTCAAGACATGTTTCAAGAATTCATCGATTGGATTATAATGTATAAAAATTCCTTTTTGAAATCTTTTGAGCATAGAACTTGAAACTCCTTTTTCTAACGGTTTCAAAACTCATTGAATATAACCATTGATAGTTCATTCCTTTCAATTTGAATAAGCTCAAGGTTTTTGATAAATAAACACATTGTATTCTTTAAGGTACTCATGGCTTTTGGAAATCATCAAAATCAATAAAGTTGGGGCAATTATGTTTCAATAATTTCTCAACAATCTCCCCCTTTTGATGATGACAAAAACATTGAGTATATGCATTATAAAATTGAAAAAAATTGTGATTCCAAAATCAACTATTGTGTTCATGGAAAGGCTCCCCCTCAATGAGGTAGCTCCCCTATGAACCTTAATTTTATAAATCATTCAAAATTTTTCAAAATCAGAAACTTAAGCATTTTCTTTATGAAATTCAATTTATCTCTTCCCCTTATGCTCTTCCTCTTTCAAAATTAAATTTTGATTGAATTGAAGGCAAGGCATATACGATTGAATAAAAACTCTCTCCCTTTTTTGTAATCAACAAAAAGGTTAGGAAGTTTAATATCAATAACATTCTTTATCTTTTTCTATTTAACTTATCAATTGAGGATAATCATTCAAAGAATTCAAGGATACTTACAATTGAAATAGACAAAAGTAATGCATCAAACATTCTCATTGCTTTAAAATGAAAGTACATGAAAATGTAGACTTGCTCATTGCATTGAAAGTAAACTTGATTACATCAAAAAGAGATTACATCAAAAGAGATTACATAAAAACTTAAAAATTTCTTCTAGTAATTCTATTCAAGTGATCAACAATTTGCTTCATCCCTTCACATTGAAGTCTAACATAGTCTTTGAGCTTATTGTCAACAAAAGTACAAGCAGATGTAATTTTTTCTTGAAGCTCGGCGTTACATTGGGAGTATGTCTCCGAGTCACCGCAGATATCCTTAAGTTCTCCAAAGATATTCTTTAAGTCTTTACTTAAGGACCCGGTAGATGAACTGAGAGTAGACTCGATCGATGCAACCCGATCACTGAGTGAATATAAGGCTTCTTTTAAGTTCATATACTTTTCATTAAATTCTTCTTTCAATCTGTTTTCATGCTCGACTATCTCAGACTTGAATAATGATCTAAGTTGATCTAACTGTGTATCAGAAAAGCTACCAGATAAAAATGTAGAAGACTGAGCAGGAGCAGGGGTAGAATCAGAAGCAGGAGCTGGAATAGACTCTGGAACAGACGAGCACTGAGGAGGCTCAGGTGATGAATGTCTCAATGAAGGTCTGGGTGCCTCTGCATCTATGTCTCTGTCCTTTGTAACATTCTTTCTCTCCCAACTTCCATTTTTCTTAACAAACCCCATGCGATGAATGGTAGCCAAAGTATAAAAATCCGTATGCCTTAGTTCCTTCTTTGGCTCACTGTCATCAAAAACAATCCCTTGGCTATGAAATAATTTAGTTAAAACCATGCCATAGGGCAAACTCGATTTCTTTTTCCCGCTACAATCTGCAATGTACCATATTATCATCCGAGGTAGATTGATGGGTTTCCCAGAAACAACAGCATCCATAACAAAAATATCTCACTCAGAAACATAGTCAAATCTGCCGGTTTTGGGAAACAAAATCCTGCTGCAAATGTGTGGAGAAGTCTTAATTCCAAAGGCAATTGACTAGCAAACACTTCTTCAAATCTTTCAAAATTTCTGTTCAGTAGCCTAGTGAGGGCTGGAGATCTATCTTCTGGGGCAATGTAGATGGTCCAGACAAGGGTAATTTCAATAATCTAGATAGAATAGAGGATGTAATGTTCAGACCAATGCCTCTAACCTTGCTTACTAAGCCATCATCTCCTCTGGACAAATTCTTGTAAAACTCTTTAACTAGAGCAGGGTAGGTGGACAGTCCAATGAACAAATATACTCAAATCCCATCTCAATTAGTTGTCTACCAATTATGAATCCCTCATTCTCAAACAATTCAAAATCAACCTTTCTTCCTGTGGGACAATCCTACTGGCTAGAAGATCTACCTGAAGGGTAGGAGCTGGAGCAGGAGGATCACTAGCAGAAGGGTGGAGGATGAATCCGTAGATGGCTCGCGGACGGGACGTCGAACGGTCCTCTTTCTCTTCAAACCGGTGCCACTCGAGCTAGCTCCTCGGGTTTGGGTGCCATTGATCTTGAAGGATTGGTTAATCATAGGTTAATTGAGGTTTGGAGGGTTTTGCGAAAGTTTTGGAGAGGATTTGGAAGGATTTGGATCGAGTGAAATGTCCGTGGATCGACTCGTGCCCTAAATAATCCGACTGGGACCACGTCGAGTTGACTCGCGCAAAGTGTGGAGTCGGCTCCCGACAAGTCACAGAGCACGGACATGATCTCGAGTCGACTCGCTCAGAGGAGGGGTCGACTCCTGAGTTTCAGCAGAAACTCGAGTCGACTCCGATACTCTCGAGTCGGCTCCCAGACCATTTCAGAGAAAAATAGATTAAGATTCAGAGAATCCGAATAGAGTCCGGAATTTGATCTTTGTGTATGATTAAAAATCATGGACTTTGAGAGATCAAATTGATATGAGTTCTAGATAAGATTTCCTTAAGATTTTGAGAATTTGAAAGAATTCTAGATATATTTCCTTAGAGGTTTCAAAATTTATTCAAAAGGATTACAAATTCCTAACTCTCCTCTAAGATAACAAAATCTTTCTTCATTAAAGGTTTAGTAAATATGTCAGCTAATTGTTCTTCAGTGTTTACATAATCTAAACAAATTTCATCATTAGCTACATGTTCCCTTATAAAATGATATCTAATTTCTATGTGTTTTGTTCTTGAGTGTTGAATCGGATTTTTAGTTAAGTTGATTGCGCTAGTGTTATCACATCTTATGGGAGTTTTATTAAGTGTGATACCATAGTCTTCAAGTTGTCGCTTAATCCATAGGATTTGCGCACAGCAACTTCCAGCTGCTACATATTCAGCTTCAGTAGTTGATAATGCAACTGAATTTTGCTTTTTGCTAAACCATGTGATTAAGTTACTACCTAAGAATTGGCATGCACCACTTGTGCTTTTTCTATCTAATTTACATCCAGCATAATCAGAATCTGAATATGCAATTAGGTTTAATGTAGAGTCTCTAGAATACCATAAACCTACATTTTTAGTTCCATTTAGATATCTTAAAATTCTTTTAACAGCTATTAAGATGTGATTCTTTAGGTTCAGATTGAAATCTAGCACATAAACATACTAAAAACATAATATCTGGTCTACTTGCTGTTAAATAAAGAAGGGATCCGATTATACCTCGATAATACTTTGGTCAACCTTTTACCTTCTTCATCTTTGTCCAGCTTGCATGAAGGACTCATTGGAGTTCCGAGGGGTTTCATTGTTTCCATACCAAACTTTTTGAGTAGTTCTCTTGTGTATTTGGTTTGGTTGATAAGATTCCCTCTTGCATTGTTTGATCTGGAGTCCAAGGAAGAAGTTGAGTTCTCCCATCATGCTCATCTCGAATTCTCCCTGCATTAACTTTGCAAATTCTTGACAAAGAGAATCGTTAGTAGCACCAAAAATAATGTCATCTACGTATATTTGTACTACAAGTAAATCTTTACTTTTTCTTTTCAAAAACAAAGTTTTATCAACATTTCCTCTTGTAAAATCATTTTTTATTAAGAATTTACTTAACCTATCATACCAAGCTCTAGGTGCTTGTTTCAAACCATATAAAGCTTTGTGCAATTTAAAAACGTGATTTGAAAATTCGTGATCTTCAAAACCTGGTGGTTGTTCTACATAAACTTCTTCATTAATAAATCCATTTAAAATGCACTTTTTACATCCATTTTAAAATAAGTTAAATTCATATGACATGCAAATGCAAGTAATAGCCTAATGGCTTCTAATCTAGCTACAGGTGCAAAGGTTTCATCAAAATCAATACCTTCCTCTTGATTATATCCTTTAGCAACCAATCTAGCTTTGTTTCTAATTACAATGCCATTTTCATCTAGTTTATTTCTATAAATCCATTTTGATCCTATTACTGAATGATTTTTAGGTCTTTCAACTAAAGTCCAAACATTATTTCTAGTAAATTGATTTAGTTCTTCTTGCATTGCTAACATCCAATTATTATCTTTTTCAGCTTCTTCAATAGTTTTAGGTTCAATTTGTGATACAAATGCAAGATGATTACTAATATTTCTCATATATGATCTAGTTCTTATTCCTTGAGATGGATCGCCTATAATCAATTCCTTAGGATGACTATGAGCATATCTCCAGTCTCTTGGAAGATCTATATCATTATGATTAATATTGACATCATCGTCCTTATGTGAATCATCATCTTTAGCTTCTTGCTCATGATCAGAAGATACTTCAATATTAAGTTTTTCAAGATCTTTTTCAATTATGTTTGTATCTTCCTCATCATCAATCTTTTCAGATCCAGTTGCTAAAGATTCATCAAAAACTACATGAATGGATTCTTTAACTACTAAGGTTTTCTTGTTAAAGATTCTATATGCCTTACTAGTTGTTGAATAACCTAGAAAAATTCCTTCATCAGATTTAGCATCAAATTTTCCTAAGTTGTTTTTACCATTATTATGAATGAAACATTTACATCCAAATGCATGAAAGTATTTTATATTTGGTTTTCTTTCATTCCATAATTCATAAGGTGTTTTCTTTAATATTGGTCTTATTAAGGCTCTATTTAAGATGTAACATGCTGTGTTAATTGCTTCCGCCCAAAAATACTTTGGTAGGTTACTTTCGCATAGCATGGTACGAGCCATGTCTTCTAGAGTCCTATTTTTTCTTTCAACTACACCATTTTGCTGTGGAGTCCTAGGGGCTAAAAAATTATGATTAATTCCATTTTCAGTGCAGAAATTTTCAAATAGGTGATTTTCAAATTCTGTTCCATGATCACTTCTTAGAGATACTATAGTAGTGTTTTTCTCATTTGTGACTTTCTTGAAAAATTTCAGGAATATCGAGAAAGTCTCATCTTTGTGAGCTAAAAACATTACCCAAGTATATCTAGAATAATCATCTACAATCACTAGACCATATTTCTTTCCTCCTAGACTTGTGGTTCTAGT
>UESW01004158.1:1160635-1178028 GCA_900491605.1 Calamus simplicifolius
ATTTTGAATTGTTTGAGGCTGAAGGATTTCTTTTGGGAAGGCAGTTGATTGAGATGGGTTGGGAAAAGATATGCTCTTTAGATTGTCCTACATATCCTGCCCTTGTCAAGGAATTTTATAAGAATCTATCTAGAGGAGACAATGGACTTGTAAGCATTGTTAGAGGAAACAGAATATCTGTGTCTGTAGAGCTGCTTTCAAGATTGTTGGATCTACCTATGTCGGGAACATCTACTTTTTCTTCTGAAGACAGAAGCCCAGCTCTTTCTAGACTTCTTAACAGGGAGATTGTCGGTTTTGAGGAAGTTTTTGCTAATCAGTTATCCTTAGAATTGAGACTTCTCCATAATATTTGTAGTAGAATCCTATTCCCCAAGATTGGGAGGTTTGACTATGTGTCAGAAAGAGATATTTTTGTAATGGATGCAATTGTGACGGGTAAACCCATTAACCTTCCTAGCATGATATTATGGTATATTGCCGACTGTGGAGGTAAGAGAAAATCAAGTTTACCCTACGGCATGATTCTTACCAAAATATTTCAAAGCCAAGGGATTGTCATATCAGATAGTGAGCATATGAGGAACTTAAGGCACACCGATTTTTACAGTTTGGCCACTATACAAAGAATGGGTTTTGTGAAGAGAAATGGCAGATGGGAAAGGAAAGGTTTGATGGATGATAGAGCCGTGGACACTGAGGCACCAGGACCATCAGTCAGACATTCTTCGCCTATTCCTCCGAGCTCTCCTATTCCTGCTCCTGCCCCTACCCCTGCTCCGTTGTTTGATCATGCATCATCTTCATCTGTTGGCTTCACAGAACTTCAGTTAAGGCAACTTAAAGGTCTTCTTGATGATCAGTCAGATAAGTTGAAATCAGAGTTTGAAAATAAGTTTATGAATCTTAAAGAAACTCTTTACTCTTTGGATGATCGGATCACCAAGATAGAAAAACCCTTAGCACTTCATCTGTGTCTTTAAGTGGAGACCTAAAGAACATCTTTGAAGAACTTAAAGACGTCTGCGGAGATGGTGAAACATATGCAAAATGCAATGTTGAACTCCAAGATAAAATTTTGACTGCTTGCACTTTTGTTGATGAGAGACTGAAGGACTATGTGAAGATACAAACAGATGGAATGAAAAATATCATAGATCACTTAACTAGGATTGTAAGGACTCACTTTTGATGTATTAGATACTTAGTCCTTGCAATGTAATGAAGTTTATATTATGTTTTACATTTTTATACTTTGATGTAATGAAAAGTCTATTTTGGATGGTCAATGTAATATGAGTCTGAGTATATTTCTTCCTTTTATCAATGAATCTCAGATTTTGTTAAATCATATCTTGAATGAATGAATGAATGATTATGTTTGATGCATCTCTACCTTTTTGTTGATAACAAAAAAGGGAGAGAGTTTTATAGTTTTATAACTGTATATGGGGGAGAAATTAATTAATCAAATGAAGTTAAAATGATTGAATGAATGAGATAATAATTGAATGAATGGGATATTTATTTGAGTTTCATAGGGGGAGCTACCTCATTCAGGGGGAGCCTAAGCCTAACTATGAAAATAAAATAAATTCTCTAATCAATCATGCATAAACTCAATGTTTTTGTCATCATAAAAAAAGGGGAGATTGTTGGGGAGATTGTTGAGAATTTGTTGCCCCAATCTTATTGATTTTGATGATTACCAAAAGCCTTGAGCATATTAAAAGATGTAATGAGTTTATTTACATGAGCAATGAATTTATTTAGAACAATGAATGAGAATGTTAAAGTATAACTTTAATCAATTTGAAAGTAACTTCAAGCTCCATGTTTAAGCTTTCAAAAAGAAATTTTATACTTCATATAATAATCAATGAGTTTTTGGAACATTTCTTGAATTGATTCCTAATGTCAATTTTATTGTATTCAAGTCAAAAATTGATTTAAAATGAATCTGGAACGAATTTAAAGTCAATCAAAAAATTCTCTGATTTTTGATACGTTTCGGAGCCGACTCTAGAGTTTCAGAGTCGACTCCACTCAGAATACAGAAATGACTGTCTGTCTTGAGTCGACCCCTATGATTTCAGGAGTCGACCCCCGATTCTGTCGAGCCGACTCCATGACTGTGTGAGTCGACTCCGCTCAGACACCAGAGGTGTATTTTTCTGAGCATTTCGCGAGTCGACCCCAACTTTTCATGAGTCGACCCCCGACTGTCAGGAGTCGACACTTTATTTTTGATGAGTCGACCCTTTGACTTTCTGAGTATTTTTGGTATCACGACTTCGAGCCGACTCGCGGAAAGCAGGAGTCGACTCCAGCAAATCTGGGCAAGATTTTTCTGAATGCCAACTCAGCGTCAACGGTAAGATTTTTAATTAACGGCTATTTTTCTTTGTTTCTAACGGCTATATTTTTGCAGAATCTATAAATAGAGAAGCCATTTTCAAATCAAGAAGAGAATAGACATTCAAATCAAAAGAGAGAAATCTTTCAGAAAAATAAGAAAAACAGAGCTTCACTTGAAAAAATCCGTGATTCAAAATAGAGTGAAAGAAAAAGTGTGAAATCAAAGGAAGCTCCTTCTGTGCTCAAGCTCAACAATCCAAGGAAGCTTCAGAAGAAAATCCAAGAGCTATTCAAGAGCATCTCAACTGATTTTCAACACTCAAAGAAAAGAGGAAAAGCTCAAATCAACTCCAACGTACATTCCGTGAAGAATCCGAGCTGAGGCCCGATTCTATACTTCAAAGGAGTTGAGGAAAAGAAGAAAAGAAGAAAAGCTCAAAGCCAACCAACTGCAAATCAGGCTTTTCTAAACTTATTCTTATATTTGTTTATCTGCTCATTAAGGAGCTTTGTAACTGAAAAACAATATTTCTATTCTTTGTGTCTAGTTCAATCTGGGGGATTGAACTAGTTGAGGTAGTCTTACCTCGGTACAAGCTTGGTAAAGCTTGTGTTAGGGTTTTTGTGCTGGTGAGCCCTTGAAAACCAGCTGGGTTCGTTGTGATCCCGGAAAACAACAAGTTTGAGTTGTGAGCTTGTAAAACAACTCTGCTGTAATCAAGGAAGATTATAGTGTGGACCCAAGTGAATCTTGGGAGTGGACGTAGGTGTTGGATACACCGAACCACTATAAAATCTTTGTGTTTGCCGTGCTTTCATTGACTCTTTCTCTATCTCTGTTTTATTCACTGCACTTTGTATTTACATTGCATTTGCCTTCATTCTTCTTAAGCAAATTATTTTAAAAGGCTAATTTTTAAAGAACCCAATTCACCCCCCCTCTTGGGTTGTCATCTGGGCCAACAATTGGTATCAGAGCTAGTGCTCATTAGATTTTGATCACACGATCAAGAGCTAAAGATCCAAATGGCAACACAAGTTGGATCATTTGCTGAAGGTCATTCTACGAATAGACCTCCACTGTTTATGGTTCAAATTATTCTTATTGGAAAGCTAGAATGAGGATATTCATTCAAGCTTCTGATTATGAATTATGGGGTGTTATAATTAATGGACCTAGTACACCCACACATGTTATTGATGGCACTATTGTTCCTAAGCCCGAAAGGGACTGGAATGATAATGATAGAAAGATGGCACAGCTTAACGCTAAAGCCATGAATGTCTTATATTGCTCCTTAGATGCTAATGAATTTAATAGAATCTCCACATGTAATTCCGCAAAGGAGATTTGGGATAGACTAGAGGTTACCCATGAGGGTACCAACCAAGTAAAAGAATCTAAAATTAATATTCTTGTTCATAAATATGAGTTGTTTAGCATGGAACAATCTGAAACCATTGCATGCATGTATACTAGATTTACAGATATTGTAAATGGTTTGAAAAGTCTTGGTAAGACATATACTAACTCAGAACTTGTTCGAAAAATTCTTAGGTCATTACCAAGATCATGGGAAGCAAAAATGACAGCAATCCAAGAAGCAAAGGATCTCAACACTTTACCCTTAGAGGAGCTTCTAGGATCACTTATGACCCATGAGCTGACTATGAGGCAGCATGTAGAGGAGGACACAAAGAAGAAGAAAGTGATTGCCCTCAAAGCTGCAAAAGAAGAAGAGAGCAGCAGTGATGATGATGATGATGATGAAGAGACTACTCTCTTAGCTAAAAAGTTTAAAAGATTTATGAGGAGAAAGAAACCCTTCCACAAGAAGAAATTTGGAGCAAAGTGGGAAGGAGAAAAGGATAAGAACAAGGACAAGGACAAAGAAAAAGAGAAAGACCCCTTGACTTGCTATGAGTGTAATAAACCGGGGCACTTTAGGAATGAATGTCCTAAATTAAAGAAAGCCTACAAAAAGAAAAAGAAGGCTTATGTGGCGACTTGGAGTGATAGCGAGGAAACTTCTTCCGAAGAAGAAGAACAAAAGAAGTCGCAAATGTATGTTTTATGGCGGACGACAACGATGAGGTAAGTTCCGATAACCCTTGCGATGAATTTGCTTTTGATGAATTATTTGATGCTTTTATTGAACTTGTCGGCGATTTCAAGATTTTGAAAAAGAAATACAAGTTTTTGAAAAATGAAAATCTAACTTTCATTAAAGAAAAGAAAGATCTTAATAATGAAGTTAAGAAACTTAAATCTGAAAATGAAATTTTGGTAAAAGAAAGAGAATTAATTTCCAATGAAAATAATAATCTAAGGAAAGAGGTTGAAAAACATAAGAACATAGTTGATAAGTTTACCTTAAGCTCAACTAAATTAGACATGTTATTAATTGTCAAAAAGCAGTTTTTGACAAAGCCGAATTAGGGTATAACACTTTAAGAAAACAAAAATTACTGAAAAATATTTTTATGCGTGCTGGCCAAAGTAATTTTACATGCTTTAAATGTAATCAAAAAGGACATAAATCTTATGAATGTAAAATTCTAAAACCTAATAAAAACTTAAATGTTAAAGGAAAGAAAATATGGGTTCCGAAAGGAACAATTTTTGTTGCTACTAACCATGAAGGACCCAAGAAAGCTTGGGTACCTAAACATAAAGTTTGATATCATTGCAGGAATATCTTGTGGCCAAGAGATCATAGAGAAAGTGGTATCTTGATAGTGGATGCTCAAGACATATGATGGGTGACAAAGAAGAATTCATCACCCTTGAAGAAAAGAAAGGAGGAGTTGTTACATTTGGCGACAATGGCAAAGGCCAAATCTTGGGGTTTGGTAACATTCAAATAACTCCCTCCACATATATTGAAAATGTACTTTATGTTGATGGTTTAAAGCATAACTTAATTAGTATAAGTCAATTATGTGACAAAGGTTTTAAAGTATCATTTGAATCTTCTATATGCACTGTAGGTAATCCCATTGATAATAGCATTGTTTTTATTGGAAATAGAAATGGCAATGTATATATGATTGACTTAGACAATTTATCTACTAATAATCATTGCTTAGTTGCTAATAATGCTAATATGAATGAGATTGGTTGGCTGTGGCATCGAAGATTAGGACATGCAAGCACACACCTAATTTCAAAACTAATTAGAATGGATTTAGTAAAAGGTCTACCTAAAATAGATTTTGAAAATAAAAATATGTGATGCATGTCAGTTTGGAAAACAAACAAGAAGTTCTTTTAAATCTAAAAATGTTGTTTCAACTTCTAGGCCATTAGAGTTACTTCACATGGACCTTTTTGGACCAACTAGAACCACAAGTCTAGGAGGAAAGAAATATGGTCTTGTGATAGTAGATGATTACTCTAGATTCACTTGGGTAATATTTTTAGCTCACAAAGATGAATCTTTCTCGATAGTATACCTCGGCTGATCGAACTATTAACAATTGACCGAGCTATTAGTATACCTCGGCTGATCGAGCTATTATCGTTTGGCTAAGCTATTACCATACCTCGGATGATCAAGCTATTATCATGCTCCTATAGGCCGAGTTATAGCCATCGAACCATCCTGCGCTTCGGTAGGCCGAGCCTCGTTATACCTCGGATGGCCGAGCCACTCTGTATCTCAAGAAGGCCGAACTATCCTATACCTCGGTAAATTAAGCCTCACTATACTTTGGCAGATTCAGCCATCTTCTATACCTCGGTCCGACCGAGGTACTCAAGCGCCTCTACGGAATACACTTAAATTAATAAGATTCCAAATAGGAAATCATGCCTACACTTACCAGAAATGGCCTAGAGCCTATGTAGTCGCTGAATCTTGAAGCATCATCTGCTCTTCCTGGCCATCGATCCTCTAACCAATCGGATACGGATCCTACCGGCCCTGTAACAGCTTGATTCGAATCAGTTTCGAATTCCAACAACCTTCAAACCCTCTATGACGTGTCCAAGGAATCAGGTGATTACCTATAAATATCACAACCTTAGATCCCCTCAGGTATTGCATTCTGTACACTCAAGACACTTCTCTTCCACCCACTCACAGAAAAACTCCATTAGAGCTCAGACAGAGCTCCTAGCACCACCCCTAGAGGAACTCTTCCTCGTGGGTCCTTCTCCTCATTGTCTACTTACTGTGAATCTCCACTGACTTGGGCATCGGAGGATCTTCTACAAAGGGCACCCCCAAACCCCCTCTGCTCGAGGACTGTTTTGCAGGTCTCGCCAAGAGTCGAGCCCGGATTCGAAGCCCCAACAGCACCCGAGTCGGAGAATGAATTTCCGCGGCAACAGATTTGAAATGATAAGGAAAGCACTTTTATTTTTTTTTTTTTTCATTTTAAGATTTCTAGTGTAGATTGCGAGCTCTGAAGTGGCTTGTGTAGATGAGAAGAAATTGGAATTGAACTGTTTTAATCTTGTCATCTTTTTCTTATTTATTTTGGATAGCAATTGGTTAATTGCCTGTTGCTGGACTCCTTACTCTTTATTTAGATCTAGAACTAATTTCTTAGGCATGTTTATTGCAATGACATGCACGTCATGTAAATCTCTTGCTAGTTTTACGTTTATGGCCTTCCATTTTTTTAATTAATTTTAGAGTGGAATTCAGTTCCATAGAGATATAGGTACAAGTAAGATATACTATTGAATTTTGCTCGAAGTTTAATACAAGTCTAAATTTTTGGCACTTTTTTTTCACAATTTGGCACAGTTGTTTATTTATTTATTTCATAATCCTGCAACAAGCTCTTTGCATGCTAATTAAAACATCATGTTGTGAGGAAAATCTCACACTTCTTTGGCCTAAGACTTGGATGAAATAATAATATGGTTTTGAATATTCAAAGCTGTAGCCTTTTCTTGTACATTTTGTTTCTGTTTTTACTATGATGAGTTGCAGTAACTGAGGGATAATTTATTGCAAAGCCGATCTTATTACAATCATTTAGTAATTTCTGTTTTAAATGATGCATGTACCTCAATTCTCCCATTCTTTGCAGTGTTCGCAGCAGCAGCAGCAGCCACAACTGCCTCTAAGAAACCCTGAAGGAGGAGGTCCTTATAGAGCTGGTGGGCTAGATGAAGTCCTTGCCTGCAGGGCTAACTTTCCATTATCTTTGGGTGCTACATCTGGTTCCCAGACACTAAGGAATTTCAATGATGTGCATCATCCTCATGCATGCATCTGAAGCTTCCCCATCTGAGAAAAGAAATGAACTGAAGCTTCCCCAGACAGCAGTAATTGGGCCCATGCAACAATCACTACAGGCACAAGCAAACACAGAGGATATTGCAAACAACCAGTTGATGATGGCACAATCGCGAGCTATTCTAGGATGGGCCGCGGAGCGTAACATTGACCTGACTCATCCACCTAATGCCAATCTGATGGCTCAAGTGTGGCAGTCTGCTAGATTGGCTGGAATGCAGGAGCCAAATGAAGCCAGCACAGCTGCACATCGGTCATGCTTGCCTTCCTCAAAGCAGCAAGCCTTATCCTTACCCAGTGGCAGTGAAAATCCTGCAGCTCATGGGAAATCCTTGGCTGATCATTCTGTTCAGGCAGGGACAGTGAAAAAGCGACGAACATTCTCCTCTGGGTCAATGTCAGGTGCTGGGGATTCTTCTACTCTAGTGATCAATTCCTCCAATATTCAGATGCAAAAGCCACTTGTCATTCAGAACAAGGAGAACCAAAATGATCATAGGGCAGCCAGAACTCCATCAGCAAGTGTAAATGGAGGGCTAATCATGCATCCTCCACAATCTTCAGCTGGGAGCACAAGCCAGACCATTGAACATTCAAATGCTAAGAGAAAATTTGCTGCCACTCAAACACTACCAATACAGTACTGTTACACTGAACCAAAGCAAATGAGCCAACCAACGTCTCAACCTGCAGTTTCTTCAACTGAGATCATTGGCACCCGCTTTCCATCTCATGGGGGATTAGCTCAGGTGACACAGCAAAATATTGGGTTTACGAAGCAACAATTTCAATCTCTTAAAGCACAAATAATAGCCTTTACTCGTATCAAGGTATCCATCCCCATCTCCCTTCTTCTTAAGTTTCAGTAATCTATATGTTCTCTGTTTGTTCATTAGTTGAGCTCTTTTCTTGGTGCAAGAGTACAGCGGACACATTTAAATACAGCATTAAGTTTGTTAATCATGATTATGTTTTGCAGCATGGCGATCGTAAAATTCCACAAGTAGTTCTATTAGGTCCAGCAGGTCATCAGGTCTGAAAATATTATTAGGTCCAGCAGGGCTTCTATTGCCAGCCTCGCCGGCGCAACAGGCAACGCTTCCACCGTCGCCAGCGCAACAGGCCACGCTTCCACCCTCGCCGGCGCAACAGGCCACGCTTCCAGCGCAATAGGCCACGCTTCCACCCTTGCCTGACTTTTAAGGCGAGGGTGGAAGCGTGGCCTATTGCAGTGGAAGCGTGGCCTGTTGCGCCGGCGAGGGTGGAAGCGTTGCCTGTTGCGCCGGCGACGGTGGAAGCGTTGCCTGTTGCGCTGGCGATGGTGGCAATATTGTATTTTTATCAATTCACATTTCGAAGAAAGATATGATGCCTGAGTAGGCATGGGCACTGGGTTGTGCCGTGCCAGGCACGATCCAGGCCCATCGTGCCAGAAAAATTACCGTGCCATGCCAGGCACGGCTCATTAACAAATGGACCGTGCCAGGCACGCCCACTAAAAAAAATTCAAATTCGGCACGACCCAGCAGAGCCGTTGTTGGGCCGTACCAAAACGGCCCTTTGAGCCATTTTGTGGGCCGTGCCATGGCATGGCCCAGCAATGGCCCTGCTGGGCCGTGCCATGGCACGGCCCAGAAGGGCTGTTTTGAACTCAGCCTTGATTGAGTCAGCCCTATATGATATATGGGTGGCGTGCTGCATCGTACTATGTGGGGTCCCTTCAATGGTGGCCATCATGCAATACACATTTGGATGTGGACTTTTCCGAATCAACCTTGGACTTGTAAAAACCTTACTCTATTCATATAAATTTAATATGATGATTATTGTCTATTCACATAAATTTAATATGATGATTATTGGTGCATTCATTACTATATATTGACACAATCACACAATTGTACTTTATTTTATAATGGGAAATGGTTTGAGTCCAGAGCACCATTGGCTGTGATTATAATGACCCTGGATCTCATCCAAAAAGGCTATCCAAAAATTATTTCAGGTCCTTGACACTGCTTTATGTATCCAAGGCCTCACATTGTGGGACTAAACACATCCGTACTGGTCCTCACACCAGCCAGTCAAACTTTTTCAATCAAAAGATATCAGTTTTTGCTGAAATGTTAAATTAGATGCTGTTTGATTAATTTAATTGGTGTTTGAGTATTGGATTGTAACTCTGAATTCTTTCTAGAAATCCTAATATTATTGCTACCGCATATTTATAGAGTTTGTATAGTTCATTCTTAGGAAATTTTATGTGCAGACAATGTTTCTTTTCTATCTTTAATCAATACCATCAGTGCTTGGAAGAAAAAATAATGTCCTATTAATAATAGAACGTTGCATTGAAAAGGAAAACTGTGCTGAGAATTTTTTTTGGTCTATAGTTGTTGGACGGTGTACCCCAATGGTAGATCTAATTGTTGTTTGTCTTGTTTTATCAGATCTGCCTGTTACATTTGTTTTTTGTTACTGCAGATGCTAGGTGTGGGAGACCATCTGATTGAGCTTGAAATTTGTACCACTTTGTTCTTTCACTACAAGAAAAATAAAATATTGCGACGCCCAAATGCGTCGCAATTGCGTCGCTAAACATGCTATTGCGACGCAATAGCGACGCAATGACGGCATCGCTCAGATGTCCGTCGCAATACCCATTTGTCACAATTGCGTCGCAATATTGCGACTCTCTGCGACGCAACATTGAGTCGCAATATTGCGACGCATTCAAATGCGTCGCTATATTTTAAAATTATTTTTTAATATTAAAAATTAATATTTAATATTACGACGCAATAAATTACGTCGCAATATTGCGACACATCTTGTTGCGTCGCAATATTTAATAATAATATTTTTGGTATAATAGCGACGCAATTTGAGTCGCTAATGCGTCGCAAATAATTTTTTTTTAAAATATTGCGACGCAATGTTATTGCGTCGCAATATTTATTAAAAATATTTTAAATATAATAGCGACACAATTTTAGTCGCTAATGCGTCGCTATTAAATTTATTTTTAAATTATTGCGATGCAGGTCATTGCGTCGCAATATTTAATAATAATATTTTGAAAATATTAGCGATGCAATTTCAATCGCTAATGCGTCGCAAATTAAATTTTTTAAAAAATATAAAAGATTAAAAATTAAAATGGTTAATACAATTTGTTAAATCTAAATATTGATAGAAACATTTTTCACTCAATCCAAACAATAATAAATTTCCAAAAATAATTCATATATTAAAATTTTGAAGTTTTTACAACATAAAAAAAGAAAGAAAATACATCAAGAATCTGGGCGATCACGTGGAGGCTGTGGAGGCTGAAGACTCTGCGACAAGCGGCTAACCATATCCCGCAAATAATGCATCTCATCTCGCATGTCTGCAATCTCCTGATCCCGGCCTCGCATACGATCCTCAAAATCCTGCTCGACCTCCTGGCGAACCTCCTCTGCAATAGATCTGCGAAGGTCGTGTAAACGCTCGGGAGGAACATCACCAAAAGCTCGCGAGCTGGAGGCCTGATGGGGAAAATATGTAGAAGTTCTAGTGCCCAGACCATAGACCCTGTGGTCTCGTGGCTGGGCACCAACAGCCTCCAAAAACACACGCCGACTCTCCTCTGCTGAGAGTTCGACGGGCGTCTCCCCATCAGTAGAGTCGACCTGCGATGCCTGGGAGCGAAGCTCCTCGACTCGTGTCTTGAAATTATGAAATCAACAATAAATGAGTTAATAAATTTCTCAAAATAAAATTTTAAAAATTAAACAGATACTACATAAATCTAATTTCTTACCGCAACCTCCCGTGATCACGTGTCGACCCAGGAACCGTCCCTCCTGGTGTGTGTCGCCCTGAATAGACGAAACTCACCAGGATCTCCGCCCTCCTGCTCAGACTATAACAAAAAAAAAGATATTAATACAAATATTTGTAAATAACTAAAATAGTAATTAAAATATTTATGTTTTCTTACCATACGCCGTCTGTGCTCCTGAATCAAAATGGAGCCCGAAGTATGACGGGAGAGACCCGTGCCAGGATCGCCCTTCTCAGATCGACGGTTCGTGCTGACTGATGTGGACCTCCTACGCCAGCCATCGGACTCCCAGGCCTACTGCCACTCGTGCCAAATACCCTCTGGCACGTGCGCAGGATGCTGACCCGATGACCTCCAACGATGAAGCATGTCGGAGTATCGGCGTCGCGTCAGAGCCTCCCATGCTGCCCTAATGGCATCATGGCTGGCATGATCCACGTAAACTTTTTCTGCATTAAAATAAACAGTTAGTTTCTGAATTTATTAAGTTTAAGAAATTTTATATCACTGATAAATTGTATTTAATAAGTTTACCTGAAACTCAGAAAAATAAAACTCCCTCGTGGCTGGAGATACGTGGCGCCAATCGTAGCCACTGGGATCTGCACGCCTCTGAAATATGGCGCTGATGTGGCTGGATACATGATGCTGCTCAATGAATCTATTAAAAAAATGCATGTTTATAAGTAATTGACTTAAAAACATAAACATATATTTTTAATTAGTATATACTTACATCCCCTGAGCATCAAGTCGAAGTACAGTGCGGCCGATGGTGGAAGAACTCTCAGAGGTATGTGCCGATCGACTGGATGGTAATACTGCTGGAGAGATCGAAGGCTGCGCCACTGCTAGAGATCCAAACTCTCCATCTCCGATGCTCATGTGATCTGATGTAGCAGGGCTACGTCCCTGCTCACTCCGTCTGTCGTCGGTAGATCTACCTCTTCCCGTCATACTGAAATACTAAAGATTCACACAATTAAATTACGATTAATGATTGACTATGTAAGAATTTAACACTTATAAAAAAAAGTTAAATTTTAAAAACCTCTATGTTTAATCGTGTCATTTGTTTCGTGAAATGTTGGTTCAACATCCGATGCCGTATCGGATTACGAATCAGTTTCATTATCATCGGAAGGAAACCGAACATTTGCATCCGTAATTTCTTGGACATCACCATTTGGATCTCTAAGTGATGTTTCAGGAGCCCTTGTGTCGTCCTCAATTGCATGCATTTCCATCTCATCCTCTTGAAATGCAGGGCACTCGGCTGATTGACTTGATGAACTCTCCTCTAATACGATTGTTGAACGTGGGATGATTTTAGAAACGGCCCACCAATCTCGCTTGTCATTGCGCAAACTTGGATATCCGCAGTAAAAGACTTGCTGAGCTTGGGATGCAAGGATGAATGGGTCATATTTCTGCAATCTTCGTCGATAGTTCACTTCAACCAAATTGTAGTCGTTATGAACCCTTTTGCCCACAGGAACTATCGGATCGAACCAATCACAATGAACCAATACGGTTCGTTTCATAGGCCAACCGGGATATTCAACTTCAACCACCTCTACTAACTTTCCATAATAATCCTGCATATTTTCTCCAACACTTTCTCCTTTCACACACACGCTCCAGTTCTGCATCCCTCTTGAAGCTGCTAATCGTTCAATCTGAAATTTGTACCCATTTACAAAATAGCCAGTAGAGGTTGTTACGGTCTTCAATGGCCATTGCGATAGACATTTAATGAAAATATTGTCGGTTGTGGACCATGGACCATTGACCTATAAATTAATAAGCTATTGACATCCAATTCAAAAAAAAATAGCCATTATCGAAATTGATTGAGTGATACTACTCACAAATTCATAAAACCAGTAAGCAAACTCCATTTCTAATTTCTGCCCAATTGCAACTTGACTGATGTCGGGATTCATCTATCGTTGTCTATCACAAACATCCTTATGGGATGAAAAGGATGAAAACTAATGTTAGAAATTAAATATGGTATATTGTAATTAAATTAAAATTTTTAATTTAGCATTGAAGTATACACTTACTCAATATATGGATCGACTTCTCTACAGTTCATTAGGATGTAATAATGTGCTGCATTATACTCCATATCGCTAAGATTTCTTGACTTCTGCCCACCAAAGGAACGATCGATAGCTTTAAAAATTGATATTATACCATCATTAGCTTCTCCTTCGTCCACACATACGTCATCGTTACGACCATGATTTTGGCTCCTCGTGTGGACGTGACCCTCAAAGTAATGTGAGGCAAAAGCTGAAACTTCTTCGACCAAGTGTGCATTGCATATAGAACCTTCAACCCTTGCCTTATTACGCACATTATTTTTTAACTTCTTAAGATACCTATATGTAAAGTTGCAACAAAAAATTAACCAATTTTTCAAGCAATGAAATAATATTTGAAATGTCAACATATCTTAATGATGTATATATTTACCTCTCGAAAGGATACATCCAGTGATACTGCACGGGACCAGCTATGCTCACTTCGTATGGCAAGTGAACCGGTAAATGCTCCATTGAGTCAAAAAAACTGGGAGGAAATATTCGCTCAAGCTTGCATAAAATAATTGGAATTTCCTCCTCAAGCCTTGCCATGGATGCAGAAGTAATGACTGCGGCAGATAACTCCTTGAAGAATAAGCTGAGCTCCGTAATTGCCTTCCAGACATGTTGCAGAAGCAACTCACGAAAAGCTATAGGTAATAACCATTGCATGAAAACATGGCAGTCGTGACTGATCTTCATGCCGAACAACTTGAGCTTATGCATGTCCACACACCTACCGATATTTGAGGCATAACCATCTGAAAATTTTAACCCTCTAAGCCAGTTACATAAAACTTCTCGTGAATTTCTGTCAAGAGTGTAACATGCTTTAGGATAGGTCCCATCGGCACTCCTTCTCAAATCACCTCTTCTGCAGTACTGATTAAGTTCTTCTCTTGACTTTGCAGTATCTTTTGTTTTTCCCGGGATGTTTAGCACCGTGTTAAATATGTTATCAAAGAAATTTTTCTCGATATGCATAACATCCAAGTTGTGCCGGATGAGATTTGTGCTCCAATAAGGCAAATCCCAAAATATACTTCGCTTCTTCCAGTTATGTTCTCTACATATACGGCTATTTATTCTATCTGCATCCGGTTCCCATGCATACATCAACCCCAAATACTCTATAGAATCAAATAGATCCGTGCCGACCTAACCGGTTCGGCAAATTTTGTGACTGCTTTGTTCTTCCGGAAGGCGATCAAGTTACGCCTGTAAGGATGATTTGGGGGCAAGAACTTCCTATGGTTATCAAACCATGACTGCTTACCACTCTTCTGCAATGTAAATGCATCCGAATCATACATGCAATGAGGGCATGCCAGACGTCCAGTAGTGCTCCAACCAGACAACATTGCATATGCCGGAAAATCACTTATTGTCCACATCAAAGCAGCTCTCATTAAGAAATTATGTTTCATAGAAATGTTGTAGGCTACGACTCCTGTTTCCCACAACATTTTCAATTCGGCCACCAACGGTTGCAGAAAGACATCAATCTTTTCCTTTGGATTTGATGGTCCTGGAACCAAAACGGTTAAAAACATTGCAGTATCTTTCATGCACTTCCATGGAGGAAGGTTATATACAGTCAGTATCACGGCCAACATGAATACTATTGCCCCGCTTGACCAAATGGTTGGAAACATCGGTACAAAGACCTAATCTCACATTCCTTATATCTTCAGCGAAATCAGGATGATTTTCATTGAAATGCTTCAAGCCTTTGAATCTGATGGATGCCGCATTTCATCCTCTTTAGATTCATGTTCGGCATGCCATCTCATATCAGCAGTTGTTGCCTCAGATCTGTATAATCTCTGCAGGCGTGGGGTAAGAGGAAAGTAATGCATCCTCTTGTAAGGCACACTTTTCCTCCTACTTGTACCGGCTCCTTCTTCGTGTTTTTGTACCTCGATTGCCACAAATCTTACACCATCTCAGCTCTGAGTCTTCACCCCAAAATATCATACAATTGTTCAAGCAACAATCGATCTTATTAACTGGGAGCCCAAGCCCACGCAACAACTTCTTTGTTGCGTAAAAACTGTTTGCCGCAACATTGTCATTTGGCAAAATTTCTTTGATTAACCCAGCTACAGAATTGAACGCCTTTTCTGATAATCGATGTTCTACCTTAATATTCAACATTCGAGCAGCTGTAGACAACTGGGAATGACCCTCACAACTAGGATACAATTCTTGATTTGCAGCACGCAACATATCATAAAATTGCTGTGCTTCTGGATTTGGTTCTTCCATAAATGTATTCTGATTGAATTCATTACCCGATGCATTCATCACCATTTGTTCATATGTGTTTAAATTCACAAATGGTTCATCTACGGGAATTGACTCTTGTTGGCCTATAACAGCTGCTGGAATATCCTCTGGTTCACCATGACAGTACCAAACATAGTAATCAGGAACAAACCCCTTCTTACACAAATGCACCTTAACAGTTTCCACATCTCTGTAGGCTTTATTCTGACACCTGTGGAAGTTGCATGGGCACCTAATCCTAGGGCCATCCATCCAGTCAGGTTGGCTACATGCAAATGCGATAAATTCTTCCAATCCATTCAAAAAATCTGGATTAAGCAAGCCATCTTTTATCCTTGCATACATCCACGAGCGAGCCCCGCTCATTTTGATCGACTTATACAAAGTCTGGTAAATCATTAAATGAAACCACAAAATAAAACTATCTTAGTATTACTAAATATATAACTAAAATATTTCTTGGTCACAACTAAGGTTAATAACAACCATTTAAATCATTTATAAGTAAACAAATTTTTTTTAGGCAACTAAGGTCCCTACCATGCAAGGGCGAGCCACGGCTACGATCCTTGGCGTGCTAGCAAGGACCGATGCACAGGTTCATGGCTAATGGGAGGGCTTGAGTTTGGGTCGGGCCGCAAGGCGGTGCGTTTAATCATGAGACTTCACAAGCATTCAAGTGTCTTAAATTAATTCTACCTTCGCTCCATGTCTATAAGGTAAGGCCCTATCCCATTCAAGAATATTTTTTGTGATATGTTATTCTGCTATTAATTATCATCGATCGGTTACATTGAAATTTCGGCAGCATTTCCCCATATGTTCTCCTAAATGTGTGGTATATAAGCCACACTAGGAGAACGTATGAGCAAATACAAACCGAAATCTCACCCAACGATGATTAATAGCAGACTAACATATCGCAAAAAATTTCCAAACTGTCCACCAGGACAATTTGAGAATTTGCAAGACTAAGGCTTACAAATTCTCAAACGGGTCTAAAGGTTAGTGTTGTGATTATGGAAGTCCGAAGACAATCGAACTTATGCTTGTTATTCTTAACTTCTTGTGAATTATACATGTAATCACTAACTTTTTAAGATTATTGTGTCAAATACAAATGTTTGTGAAGACTAAAATGTAAATCATTGAAACTACTAATTTGTTGCTGAAAATTAAATAATATTACAACAAGACTTTTTATTTAGCATTACATAATTTAATGCATCATTCAGTTTGCAGCAGAATATAAATAATCAAGACATAACAATGTAAATAAGTACAAATGCACAAATATTATTGCATAAACATTCTGCTTAAATTAATTATTGCATAAATATTATGCAAATTAAATAATAATACAACAAGACTTTCTATCTAACATTACAAATATTATTGCATAATCAAGACATAACAATAGTCTATCCAAACAGCTCCGTGGCCCCCCCTAACTAAATTTTTTTTTGGACTGCGGCTTGGCCACCGTGGCGTGGACAAAAGGGGGGGCCCTGTTACAAAATTTTTTTTTCTATTTTTGACAGGGTGGCCAGGCCACAGGCGACCACG